>WBNQ01028498.1:0-20905 GCA_013401375.1 Spizella passerina | reverse complement strand
CTTATTTAATTTCTTTGTGAAAATACAGTTCACACATAGCTGATTTGTATGCATGATGTGTTTTTGAATGCTTGTCTAATTTTCAGCTGTCATGTTTAAAGGTATCTGGATAGCTGCTAAATGGATAGTTCAAACACAGCCTAGTTTTCACATATGCTTGCTTCAAAGGCTCAAATTTAGAAAACAGAAGAATTGTTTCTAAAGGTAACTTCATGGCTCATTCAGTTAGTCTCAGAA
The DNA here is from genome assembly GCA_013401375.1 of Spizella passerina. Lineage (NCBI taxonomy): Eukaryota > Metazoa > Chordata > Aves > Passeriformes > Passerellidae > Spizella > Spizella passerina. The sequence continues at coordinate 20,668 of WBNQ01028498.1, read as the reverse complement.
GTAATTACAGTTTTAATGTTTTGTTTGTCCATGTTGCCCTCAAAACTGAATGTTGTATTTTGCAATACTTCCAGCTCTGTTAAATATTAATGCAGATCGAGCATTTGGATAAAGGAGTTAACATTAGCTGGGTGAAAACTGCAGCAAGATATTACTAAACCATTACAAATGCAAAAGATGTCTAAAAACCGGAAGCTTACTCTAAACTGGAATATTCTCACTGATGACTCTAGGATTTGCATGGCTTTCAAACTATGTTTTCACAGATCATCAGAGGGTTTTAAGCTGAACAACCTCCAGCTGCCTGAACTACTCCTAATGCTGCCATGTGCTTAAGGAGGTCTCCAGCTGCTGTGTCCTGGCAGTGCCTCTCCCCTCAGCTACTGCACACCTGCATTACACAGAACCCTGCCTGCTCACACCACTCACAGGACAGGAGGCACAGCACAAACTGAAACTCAACAGCTCTGATCTCAGGACCTATTTTCCGCTTGCAACTATTAAACAAAACCACAAACATACCGGAGTGATTCTTGTATAGCTTGGGTCGGAAGGACAGTGCAGGTACATTTCTTGAAATAACTACATTTTAACGCATCTTTTGTCCACCAAGAAGTCAAACTTCAGTTGTTACAGATTCAGTTAAGCAAAGGTGAACACTAGATCTCAGTGTTCACCAGGAAAAGAAGTACTGAGGCTGGGGAAACCTGCATAAACATGACAACGGCACATTTAGACTTCTATGTTATGACTTGCCTACTGCTTTCAAGTTCAAACAGAAAAGGGTAGTGTCACTCCAGTTTGCTCAAATACAAGAAATTTAAGGCATATTTAATTTTTTTTACACTTTAGGACAGCTACATTTTTATAGCCTTTTATACAAGGAGAATTCAAAGCCAATTACTTGATTTCCCAGAACCTGTTGAGTATTCAAGAATAAACAGATGGCTTTCTCCACTGAAGATGGTAATTTCAGAAAAGATGACAGGCTTAGTATAGACATATAAATTTGGCTATAAAGCAAAATATTCCTGAGTACAATACAGCAAATGAATCTTAATAAAATGTAATATGGGCTGTTTAAATCAAGGAATTACTTCACTGGTTTGGCAAACATTGTTTCCAGATTGATATATCTCAGAGATATAGAGCCCTCTCTGTTAATCTTACTCTGTCCTCAGTAAAATTTAACAGGGAACAACTATGAAAAGACCTAAATTAATAAACAATGGACTAAATCCACTAATATGAATGCAACCTTTGCCATAATTTAATGTTGAAGTTTACAGGCTCATATAGTGACTAACAACATGCTCCAGCTGGATCACATGATGACTTTCCAGTCATCTAGGAAACCAGATACAGTTTTCTTCATATGTATCTGCCANCTACTACTTAAACAGCACAGGTTCACAGTGTCTGATAATCTGATTTTAGTCTTCACAACTGATGTCTTTGCCCAGATTCCAGTTCTGTTTGGAACAGACAAGTAATCCTATTATCTTTCATAGAGGGAGCTTTCTTGCAATGCTCAGCTCCAGATGTAAGTACATGAAAAGCATAAAGGGCCTCAAGAGCCACAAGGTCCTCAGTTTTCACCCTGATTAGTAGTGACTGAAGAGTTTTTCCAGATCCTGAATCAAAACAGAAATATTTATTTAAAATTTACCAAGGAGAACATGAAGACAAAAATAACAACGAAGCAGAGCCTGAATTAGTAGAGGAACATTTGGGTGGTTTTTAACCCCATCTGTAACACGTGCAATGAGGATGATGCAGGAGATTAGAATCCAAGTGCCTTGAGGATGAACTGAGGATGTTCTAGGGAAACACTAGAGGTACTGAGAAATGCTACTCAATTTATCCAAAATTCTTCAACAGACGCCATGCTCAGCCCTCTATTTTTTCCTCTTACAAAAATAGGTGAACTTTCACCTTTTATACTGCTGTATTAGAATTTGAGGGGCAGGAAAGGAGTAAACTTCTTCATGGAAAAAAAAAAACAGCAAATTTTTCTTTTTAATCGGAATTACAGTTAGCAAGCTTCCTGCATTTTAAATCTTCCCCACCCTAATATTTATGTACTTAATAAACTACAATAGAAGGGGGCAAAATGAGTCAAGAAAGTTTCATATCTACTGAAAGCCAGCTTCTAGCTCAGAGAACAGATGAGAAGTCATCAAAAGAAAATATGCATGCAAAGAAAGGACCTATTCTTTTTTATCCATGCAAAAAATGCACGTTCTGTTTTCCATCTTAATTCAACTGACCTGCTGCTTTTTTCAGTCACTTCAGTCAGCCCACCAAGGGGCTGTGCCAGCAGCTACAGCACCTGGGTAGAGCACAGGTAAACAGCCTGATCCCGAGCCACCTCTAACACTGGGAGCTTCCTTGTTTGCTTTGAAGGGAGGGACAGGAGAGAGGAATTACTCCTGACAGCCAGGCAAGACTGGATTACTCGCCCTCTGGTGAAAAAGCCAATTTCACTGACACTGAGGACAGACATGTTCTGTGGTGTCACTGAAGCAGGATACCCCAGGGATTATATCTGCACAGTCAGTCATACAGATAGGAACTTGAAGCTGGCATGTTCTCCACTGCTTCCTCTGACAGACCTCTCTGATCAATACTATAGCATCTAATCAAAAGTAAATGTTTCCACTAAAGATTGTGCTATTTTGGGAACCTCAACCCAAATGGTTTCAAAACTCACAATAAAAAGTTAATAAGAAAATGAGGAATGAGCTCAAACAGCTAATTTTCCACATGATGTTTTCTGCACCAGTGCTGGAATTCCCTGCATCAAAATACATTCAAATACTATTCAGCCTGAAATAGCAATCACTCACAGGTGCAGTCACCAGTGCCAAAATATTAACAGCTGAACCCGAAATTAGGGAAACCTGAAGTTGGAGACAGGGATTTTTGTATAAGGCAACTGGAACTTGAGCTTTTCCACTCCCATGCCACCAGTACCTTGGAACAGTCAATACACTGTCAGAAGAAACTAATGACTCAGAGGCTGTTTAGCTGTAAGGAAAGACCTCCAACAGGCAGCAATAAAATTAAGACTGTAACTACCAAAATACTGATACTGCCTATAAACAGGTAGTGTAAGATCACATACAAACATGCAGAAAGGCACAAGAAACAGCTCCTGTTGTTAAACACTGCTCCAGGTGAGCCATTCCCTGGCACAGCTGGAAGGAACAGCAGTGATTTCACACACTGCTCCCCGTGGAGCACAGGCAGAGTCAGCACCTCCACACCACATTTCCCTCAGAAGCTCAAAGCAAGCATTTATGCAAACCAAGTACAACACACCAGTGTTTTCTCATCCTGCCTGCTGAACAAGGGTCAGCTGAACTGCTGAACCTGCATTCACAGCTTCTGAGTACCCTCTATATAAAAATCAATATCACTGCATATTTCTAAAGCAAATTCTCATATTGTGAAATATCTCTTGCAAAACATCCAAAATAAGCCAATAATTTCTGGTACCACTAAAACATTAGCTTTGTTTAACATCAAATTCAATCCATCTGAGAACTGAATTCTTTATAGTCAGATAAAACACATCACACAACTTGCACAAGCAGGATAATGAAGAACCAAGTAACAAATGCACCACAGTAAATTACTTACAAGCAATGAAGTTTTGCAGTGATTCTCTTTTCAAAACAGACATTTTTTTGGTTTTTATCAGTAAATTTCCTATTGAGAAGATTAATCCACTTTCTTCCTTTTGCACCTACATTTCTCTACACTCTAATGGCATTACGGGACAATGTCTTAGTCTACAAACTACAGTCCTTTTACTACAAAAAAAAAAACCTAAAAAAATGCATATAATAGTCATTCATGAAGAGTTAAGGCATTATTCGTTAATGGCACAGGACAATTAAAGAGACTGCCATAAAGCACAGGAAAAATGCCACATGGGCTGTATATTTATCTTACACACACAAATATTACCTAAACCAGACCGGTAAGTGATTCACTTCTGGCACTTGGAGCTAGCCAGTTTTATTTTTGTTTTACAACTGTGACTAAAGCAGCTGGTCATAGAAAAAATTATCCATACTTTTGGTTTAGGGCCTGCTGGCCAATTAGGTAAAACACACATTACAGCCACCAGCAGCTCTAACTTCATCATGTGGGAAGTTAAACAAAATTAAGATTCAGAAAAATGAGAAGTCAAAACATAGAGACTTAAAGCAGCCTGAGGACAAGGAAAGAAAGATGCACAAGAGAACACATGCTATCAGCTCCATGAAAAGGTGAAAATTTGTGCTTGCTTATCTACCATTCTTTCAGCCATTTCCCTCTCCCTTCTAAGCAAGGAGAGTCTGCCAGTTTGTGACAGGGAAATGAAACCTCACATTTCTTCATCATCTGTGATTATTACACACCAAGTGCTATCCAGATTGCCAGGTTTCTGAAATACAATATCTTTAAAGGTACATAATCTAAAAACGAAGCTATCTCTAGAGAAAGACACCACCATAAACTCTTAAACCTCCTGAAAGTTGCATCATGAGTTACAAAGCTTAAGAACTGCCCAAACTTTATCTGAGGCTTTCAAGTTGATTTTGGTGATAGACATAGTCCTGGTGATCCAAATCAGCAACAAGACAGCAACACTTACAACTTCTCAGCACTTCTCACTGTCAACTCCTACAACACAGCTGCTCTGGAATACCAGAGCACCCTCTCTGGAAAAACCTCACCTGTGGCCAGCAGCACTGAAATAATTCTTACCAAGTTACAGATCACTTCTAATCTAGTTCACTACAGAGCCACTCTGCTGCAATATGGTATTCTGTATTACATGTTTTCCAGGGCATTTTGTGTTAAGGCTACCTGTGACACAAAGCTTAACACAGGAGGTTAAACAGTGAAATTATGTATTTGCAATAGAATACACTGCAGAGTCCATGTATTCTTATATATTCTTGTTTTATTAAGTCATTAGACATCAGCAGAGACTGTTTTAGAAAAGTATCTTCCATTCCCTTTAAAGAGGGTTTTACATTCAAATGCCAGGAGGCTGTAAATGAGGCAGGCAGCAGTATGCAATACTCACCAGCCTGAAAACTGCCATTTCTAATGATGAAGATTCTCATCCAGCCCTTCCTCTTGACTTTTTTTATTGACTCCTGAACTGTGACTTTAATTAACCATGAAGAAATTTATTAGGTAGCATTTTTCTAGAACAAGCACTATCAGGATGAGTAGTGCTATACTTACAGAAAAAAATATCACTCTGCAAACTCTGCTGTGCTCCATTTGATAGGAGAACAGCTCTACAGCTTCTACAGTGTAATGTCATATGAAGCTCCACTACAGATTGGTTCCATGACAAATCCTATTATCATAATATATGATAATATAAGATGTTGTGTCTTCCAGGTCAGTTTTGTCACAGAAATCATAAACCACAATAGCTTCAACAAAAGAAAACTTGTGTAACTCTACATTTTGGTAAAGGAGCTGTTATGACAAGAGATTAAAAGACTATTCTTAGCAAAACTCTCCTTTTCAGAAATAATAGGATAAGACAAGGATCTTCCAATTCCTTAATCCTTTTTCAAAGAAAAGATTATAGAAAAGAATGGTAAATGGGGAGAAAATCAAGGTATGCATGTTTTTCAAAGCTTAAAATATTCAGGTTTATTGCAGGGCACTATTTGTCAATTTAATTTGGCTTGGTTTTTTGTAAATACTGCTCTTAAAATCTGAAATCAGTGAAAATTCAGTAAAGCAACAGTTCAACAAACTGTTCTATTTTAAGCATCTGGTTTAACTGTCAGAAGTGCAATGTAAGTGCCTCTGCTGGACCCAGAAAACATGTTTAAATCATAATCATGCCCAAACCATGACTGAAACCACTGCATTCTAGGGAATGCCATTCCATGCTGCCTTATGTAGCTCCCTTTTCACACAATCATGTGTCCTGGCCCATCCAGCTCACTCAGGTACATGAAAAAACATAACCATGTATAACTTGAAATTGACAAAAAAGAATAAATTACTAATCTCGGCACAACACTGTTTCAGCTGACTGCCTAAGGCAGGGCTAACTCCCACCATTCCACAAAGCCTTGCCTTCATATGGTAGCTCTCTGCACATCCAATAACCACTGCCAAAGCAACAAAGAGGCAAACCATCAGCAAAATAAACCAGTGAATATAACTCAGAGTGCCTCAATGAGATCTGCGCAAGTTTAGAAGCAGAATCCTACCCTGAGAGTAATCCTGGAGTGGGAGGAAATGCTTGTTCTTTAACCTCTTTTTGCAGGGGAAAAAAAAAGCATATAAAAGCTAAATGGTCCAGCAAAAACCAAAATTAAATGTTTTTAAATTGTTTTAAAGGACAACAGTAAACAAAAGATACTAGATACCAAGTGACCTAAAATAGTAATTAAATATCAGTGATCAGGAGGACAATAGCTATAGAACATTAGAGGAAGGAAGGATTTGGGTAACAGCTGGGAAAAAAGTTTTCTGAATGCTTTAAAACTACATTGATTTTAACTTCTAATCCCAGCCATGAAAACTTAGAATCCAATTATGAATGTGCTACTTTTGTTAATTCATGCATTTATCTGTGAAATACAAGCAGATTAATGGGCTATGAAATCTTGTCTTAAGTATTTGGCATAAAATACCTCTATAATAAGAGCTTTAGAATGGAACAGAAAACTTGAACACATGACAATTTCAACACTAAGAATTCCTTCAGAGATACCTCTTGTAACACAATACAGTACTTTGCACAATATCTTGGGAGTGGGGTGGGAAGGAAGGCAGCACATTTCTAAATTAAGAAACTACTTTCTGGGTAATTTGTAGGAAACTGCACCAATAATTACTAACAGCAACAGTCTGTTCTGTTGTCCCATTTCTCTTAGACTTCAGTAGTGCCTGATGCTCTACCCCAGGGCAGGTGTTGGTAGCAGGGGGGACTAGAGGGGTGAGAAGCTGCCAGCAGCCTCCTCCATGCCCAGCAGAGGCAATGCCAGCCGGCGCCAGGATGGACACGTCGCTGGCCAAGGCTGCCCAGCCAGGAGTGCTGGAACTCCGCTGTGCTAACAGCCTGCACTGGGCCTGCCTCAGCTGCAGCTCCCTCTCCCACAGCAGCCTCACAGCGCTGGGCTCTGCACTGGCAGCTACAGAGGGGTTGGTAACACACCAGAGCTCTGGCTCTTACTGAGCAGAGCTGGCAGCACCAGCAGTGGCTCTCCAACATTCCCCTCATCAATGGGCTGGGGGTGGGCAAGATCCTGGGAGGGCACAAAACTAGGCCAGCTGACCCAAATTAAAAAGAAATATGCCTTACCATATGGCAAAAATTATCAAAAATAGGAAGAGTTTGAGAATTTCCATTTTTTAAATAAGAGTATTAGCCTTCAGAAGCACTGGTGTGCACTGTACACTAGCCCTGGTGGATATGCCTACAAAGAGTTGTGAAGAGAGATTTTCTGAAGAAAACTAAGAAGAATTTCAAATAAACTAGAATACGGGGAGAATAAAGTATCCCTCATCACATCAAGGTTTTGTGATTTTCCCACAATGCCCTGCTAGTATTAACAAAACCTTTTTATGTCCAATATAATCTTATTATAAATTGAACTGTCTTTTTTCTTCCAGCATCTTGACACTTAAGTGGCACAAGAACCTTGTAATGTTTTTTTTTTTTAAGGCAAAAGAAACCCTGTCTATTGTTCAACAAGGATGAGTTTTGTACTGCTGCAACTGTGCAAATAAAAGTCACCCACTGCTGGAAGGCTTCGCTGCTCATTAAATGAGCCACTGCTGTGCACAAGGACCTTCCTCTTACTGTGTGTCTCCTGAGTATTCACTTCTTGGCATGAAATTAAACAAGTGAACCTAGCCCACACCTTTCTAATAAACCTCTTTTATTTCATCATGTTACTACTTTTCTGTGAAGGTGACCAGGATGTTTATCACCACCCAAAACGCAATGAACAGTGCAGAATTTATCAAGAGTTATGCTGGTTGGCATGTCAGCCATGGCATTCACTTTTACTGTTTCCATAGTAAAACTTAACATTAGGATTACATCTTCAAAACTGTGTATTTTTACATGGTACTGCAACATCATCTTAGGTGTTAAAGCTACTAAAGAACACATCTAGGATTCTAAAACACATGCCATCCCTAACACCAGATTTCCTACACAATTCTCTCAAGAGTCACACATGAGTAGCTGCATTCACATATTAAAATACTACAGGTTCATACCAGGACAGCTGCTTTGTTAAGACACAAAACACTCACTCTGGGTTGTAACTGTCTGTATTGCTCACCTCACTTTCACTAAGACCTCTGGTTGGTTTTGCTAAAGAGACAAATATGTAAGAACTTACAGAAACAAAGGAGATGCAGGACATCTCAAGACAGCAGAAGCATTGAAGAGAGATTTATGGCCCTGTTCCTTTCTTCCAGCTGCCATTAGTCCTGCCCCTCCGCAGTGATGGACTGCTACTGTGACCAGCTGGAACTCAGAGCTGGTTTGCTCCATGAAGCTGCTTGCTGGGATAACCACACTCCAGCTACGCACAAGGAACCATCACCCACCCAGAAACTGCTAACTTGTTCCTCCAACACAGAGAGCAAGACCTGGACTAACTTCAGCTGGCTACCAGGCTGTTGACTGCCTGCTGTTTCTTTGGAGGTGGGCGTCTAAGTTCATCATAGTGATCACAGGCATGACAGGTACCATAAGCCTTTTTTTTGCCTTTATGCTAGCCTGGAAGCACTTCTTGTCTAGTCAGCTGGAAAGTTCAATGCAGGGCAGAAAAATCCATATTGCCACCATCAGACTTGAAGATGCTCATCTCAACTCAGGACTCTTCCCTTCACAACTTGTAACAGTTCTGAGCAACCTGGTTTACCTAAATCACCATACCTTTGTTTTGCCAACTTCCTCAGGCTACTTGGAAAATAGAAGATTTAAAATCCATAAACAGTAGAATTAGAATATTAGGCTTAGAAGCAACCTCTGTAGATCATCTACAAAGCAAGCAGAACTTCAAATTTGTATTCCCCTCAGGCTGCTTGTTGAGTCTAAAGTCTGTATGGATGAAGACTTCATGGCCCTTCTGGGATCTTGATCCATAAGAGGGGCTGACTGCTACACTAAGACATTAATTCCCTCATAACCTACTGAAGCTTCCAGTTTTATGTCTTGCAGCCATTGATTCATTCAGAGGGGCAAGTGGCTCCACCACCTCTCTAACCCCTTGCTTAAAGCAGGTAAAATGCAGCAATTATGTTCTCCCTCAGGTGGAGTCCTTTGTGCACCCTCCCCGTGTGTCTCTCCCACAGGGGGGTGTGTGTGACCCCAGCAGCCCTGCAGTGGGGTGTCACAGCTGGGAACAGCTCCTCCCCGGTACCTGCAGCTCAGACCCTGCCCCTTGCAGCCCAGGCTTTAATCACCCTTCAGGGCTACAGGGGCACAGTGCTGACTCCTGCCCAGCAGGAACTCCAGATCCTCTTCTGCCAGCAACCAACAGCTGAAGAACCACTTTCATTTTATAAACCTGGGCAATTCCATTACTTTTGAGATTCCAGCGAGAAACAGGATAGTCCCTGCTCATCATTCTTATTTCACAAATATCAAAACACCAGACTTGAGACATTTCAACATTTGTTCAGCAGATAAGGAGAAAGGTAAATGCTTGAATGGATATAGACTACAATAACGGGACACTTTAGCCATAGTTCACAGGTCAAAGAATAAATACTGAGTTAAGACATTTTCCTGCACACTTTTTATACATATATATATATAAATATAAAAAGCAAAAAATTCTTAGTATAGTATCAGTAAAGTAATGGAAGTTTGTCAGAGTTGTGTGCTTGTCTCTTTTTTCTTAAACACTCAAAAATCAATAATTACAGCAAACAGGCTGTCCAGTAGCGCTGCAGAATCAATGTGTGCCCTTTTGGTTTAAGTGTACACACAAATGAGCTCGTATACAGTATTTGCTTTGTTACCAACACAAGTGACCATTGAGCTGAAGTATATTTTTCTGTCAGTCCTCATTTTACCATTAGTCTGCAATATTCAGCTAAGAATGATTAATAAGCATCCCATCTGTTCACATATCAAGTAGCATTTATCCAACAATAAAAATGACAGTATGGGCAACAATAGTTTTAGTATCAAGCTTACAGGCAATCAATTTGAAGAGAAAAAGAATCAAGAATTAGTCCTTAATAACTTAAAAGATCATTTAAGGAGAAATGTGTAGTTGTTAATTATAAGCTTGGCACACCAAGATCGTTATCTGTTCACACACAAGGATACCTTAAAAAGTATTTCAGAGTCCATGGCAAAACTGTGGTGAATTTCACAGCAGGCAAGCAACATAAGTAGGCTCAACTGGATTTTTAAAGAGCTTTCAAATGCCAAGACATCTTTCCATAACATAAATGGAAGCCTGTTTCTGCAGGTTTTGAATTAAGGACTAAGGAGTTTCTTAAAGGAACCCTTTACAACAATAAACATTTAGCCTTTATTAAAAAACAACGAGGCTCAAAACAAGATTGGTCTAATTTCCAAACACTATATATAGAGAAACATATAGAGAAAACAACAAATACAGTAAAACTCTATACATACAGAGCCCTTTTGTTGTCAAGGAGAGGGATTGGGAGCGTGGGAAATGAAGGTTTTAAGAAATAGCACACCATACTTTTCAGGAGACTATTAAAAAGGACATATATATTTGTCCAGAATGTTGGATCAATCTTCAGAAATGAGGAGCTAAATGTGTAGTTTCTATGCACCTTTTAAACAATGAGCATCCAAATAATTTAGGCAGCTGAGGAAGGATGAAAAGAAAACCAAAACATATATAAATATAGTAAAAAGCCATTTCAGGTAAATAACAGGAAGAAAATAAATTCAGTTGTTACCATCTTGAAACATTTATTCTTTAATATTTGCATAACAATTCTACCAAAGGCATTTGCAAAGAAGCTTACACCTGCACACCTAATAAGCCACCAAAAGACTTGGTCCTTAAAGAGCAGGGTTAAAAGTAAAAATACAAAATCCACACACAACAAGCAACTCTATTTCTGCCTAGAACACACAGTCCAAAAACTACAGGACCTTGAACCCTATTAGATCACCTTACTAATATTTCTGATTTAGAAGTCTCCATGAAGTATATGGTAGCCTACAAGACTACACTGAAAGCTCATGCAAGCCACTGGTCCAGAAACCTTAGGAACTTTTGCAGTGAAGACATTAAAATGCTTTGTTTCAGAGTACAACTTAGTACATCCTCTGCAATCAGCTTTGGTTCAGCAGACACTTCTCTATTTCTCTTCTCCTATCGCACTTTTCCCCAGCTAGGCTTGAAAACCATCAAGGTCTGCAGGCAGTCTGCAATGTGTCTGGTCCCTGCCCTGGCATCCCATGTTATGCATCCTACCATCAAACTAGCCTGGATTACACATCTTTGAATCAAGTGGGGCAAATGGGAAGATGGCTGTGCCAAGAGACCGAGATCAAAGCAGAGAACTATTTGAAATTCAACATTTTTATTTGCTACAATTAGAAGAATCAAGAGCTTCCCTTCATTATATACAAGGAACACTCAAGTCAGTGAAATCACTTTGACAGCACCCTTAAATAAGTTTGGCCCAGATTCATTTCATGTTACAGTTTAAACCATTTCCAAGTTACCTAACACACGGATATACCCGAAGACACGTTCTGACGCACGTCAGTTCCTATTCTGCCCTGCAAGTGCATTTGTTGGCACCTCCAGAACTGAGAGGTTCTCAGAGGTCTCACCTGACTGCAATACCATCTCCACACCTGTAAAGTCTCCACACCTGTAAGTAAAACCCAGCTGCAATGAGTAGGCTTGCTCAATTGCACATGCACATGCCCTAGGGCAAGTAATACTTTCCATCCTCGAACAAGCATAACACCCTTTGTGTTTGTATTATCAGATAGGCCAAAGCGTGTAGGATTTGTCGATTGCCTGAAAGCCTTCAGCAAGGCTGTTCTGTACAACACCACACCATATGTGCAAAACCATTACTGTAGCTAGGGAGTGGAACAAGTAATCAAGTGGAATTTGTTTTTGTAGGTTAATAAAGAAGCTCAGATCAAACTTCACTGATGGAACTGCTCCAGGCAGAAAGGCATAAAGAAACAGGAAGGAAAGCTGGATGTAACGACACAGAAATCAAAAGCAAAAGAAATACTGCAAAGGGACAGCTCACCCCCTTTGAAAGAAATTTAAGAATTAAAAGGCAAAAGAATCACAGACATTGCCGGTCACCGCCAGCCCGTGCATCTAGAGCAGCTACATTATCCCAGAGAAGTATCTTTTGCTTTAAGAGGCATTTTTAAGAACAAGGTCACGGTAGGGCTGCATTCCCACCACCCCGCCCTATAACACTCCTTCCCCGAGGACGGAGCGGCCAGCCCGGCCTGCCCGGGTGCCCCCGCTCCCGGGAGGAGGAGGAGGAGCCCCGCGCCGAGCCTCCTGCCACACCAACAAAGAGGTCCCCGCCATTATCCACCCGCACCTCTCCCGGCCCCCCGGCCCCGAGCAGGCACCGGAAGGTCACCGGACCGGAGCGCCCCGCACCGCCGCCCGCCCCCGGGCAAGGGCACGGCCGGCCCCGGCTCCCTTCCCGCCCGCCGAAACGTAAACAAAACCGCCCGGGCCAGCCCGGGCCCCGCGGCGCGGCCGCTGTCCCGCCCGCCCCAGGACTGCACCGCCGCCCCACTGCCCTCCGCCCGCCGCCGCTCCCGAGGGCTGCCCCCGGCCCCGCTCACCGACCACCGCCTCCGGCCTCGGCCGCTGAGTAATGAGCCGGGCCCGGGCCGCGCACAGGCTCCGCGCTCCGCCCGCCGCGGCTGCGGCTGCGCCGCCCCTGCGCTCGCCCCGCCCCGCCCGGCTCGGCGCTGCCCCGNCCTGCTGGGGCTTTCATGAAATATTTGCTGTTTTCAGGCCTTTGCCCTGCGCTCCGTGCCAGTGGCTAGCACGCTCCCTCGCAGCCTGGCATGGGTGCTGCTCGCTGACACCGTTCAGGCCTTGGCAGCTCCCGCTGCACGCTGGCATGGTAGTGCTTTACTCATCATTGGGCTTCTGGACTGGTGTAACATTGTCTTGTTCTCTGTCTGGTTTAGTGCAGATTTTCCTCTACATCTTTAGGGGAATTCTCTTGGCTTTTCCTTTGATTTCTGGCACCTGACATGAGTACTTACTCCTTAGACTTTAAGTATTTTCCTTGGTATATCATTGTGTGGTTTCTTTTTTTTTAATTATTTGTTTGCTTTTATTTTTCCATTTCTTCAGGAAGGTCCCTGCTTAGAGACAAAAGGAGGCTACTCAGCAAGCTGCAGCAAGCCTTTGTATATTTTTACTGCAAAAAACAGGCCCTATGACCCTGTAAGCAGTATTTAAAAATACATACAATCTGCCAGTTAGGCACAGGGTACTGTGAAAAGGACATTTCACATTTAATTCACTGTCAAACATGTGGCCAATGTCACATTTTTGAAGATGCCAATCTATCAAGATTTTTGTTGATGACAGCTTTTATCCCTCCTTAATAAGCATAGCCTTTTACATGCTAAAGGCAGTGCTTTAGAATATTCTTGTTTTGCCCACTATATTGTTGCTAAAAGTTTCACCTCCATAATTCTGTCCATACACTGCTCATACGCCCATTTTGGTGAGACCACTGCATGCTGCCCTTAAAATTCTCACTTAATTTAAGCAATTTCTTTCCATATGTTAAAGTGGTTCTTTTACAGATTTCCGCAGGCAGCTATATGATGCCTCCTCTATATCTACACATAAAAAACCCCAACAAAACAAAAACTATTGCTCAGACTCTGTACCAGTCCTCCCCAGGTGCCTCTGGGCTCTGTGTGGGAGCACACCTCCCACATTACCTCTGATCATTTCCGTGGGACATCCCCCAAACAGAATTAACCAGCTTTTAGCTCCAAGGCTTTTTCTTATTGCAGTGTGTTAGACCAGACCCAGGCATTTCATTCCCTTTCATGTTTACATATGCCAATGGCAAAGCTCAGATGGCACAGGGGCAATATGAATGCCCAAAGTACACAGCAGGCAAAACTTTATCTGGATAGGTCATATTCATCTTGGCCAGGTAATGAGAACAGCCTGCAGATTGAGGTCTTGGCACCTTCAGATGTTTATTTGTGTTGGCACATAGACGTCCAGTGTTAACCTCTGGTCTCTGCACAGTAAGAAACAGGTGAGCTGACATCATGTTCAGCCAGGTCAGTTACTTGCAACAAGTGCCATGGCCTTACAGAACTGATGTTCTCCAAATGATTTTGGGAGAGTCATTGTTCCTGGTCATCCCATCTGATGTAAATTGCACTCAGATTTGCAAGTGAAGGACAACAGTCCCCTTAAAGTATGATACGGTGTTTCGCTGAGGATCCAAGTTTGTCACATTTCTTTTTTCCTTTAAGGTATAATCAAACTCTCCTTAAGATTTTATAGTTTACAAACTTAATTCTTTTAGAAAGAGACATATTTCTGAGTGATCTGAGTGATTTTTTAAAACTAGTCCTTACAACTTTATATACAATCAGCATCTATTGCCATCTTGAATGTAAAGCTGATAAGCAACAGAAATAATGATGCAGAAATTACACAGAAAGATCAGATTGGTGTTGTAAAGGATGATAGTAGAGGCTGGAAAATACATAAAGGTAATATGAACAAAAACTCTGAAAGGAAGAATTTCATTCCATAAATTTGCTATTTACCATTATATTGCTTTAATACTAAAGATAATGCAATAGATAAGCTGTAAAGTTCCTGAACAGTATGGAAAATTTTCAAGACATCAAAATAGTAACTCTTCAAGTAAGAATGAAAAGTTCCTTTGATTTTGTGTATAACCAATTTTCAAAAAAAGTCCCTATATAAGAAAATGAAACTTTGAGAATGTCATTGAGCATCACTATAGTATTGTTTTCATGCATTGCAGAAATATTTTCTTATAAACATTATGGCTACATTATAAACTCCTCTATTACATATGTCTTTGTGGAAAAGTGTTTTCTGGATTGTCCTGACTGATACCCAAGAAAATACAAAACTAAATTCCTGATAACCATGAAAGTAAACAGGTATTTTGAAACAGGCTGCAACAAAGTCACCATTTTTCTCATTTTTCTCTCAACAGATCAGAAGGATACAGTAGAGAGCAGGAGTATGAATTCATTAGGACAGAACATACAGACTGCTGGACAGAAGATTCATATTTCTTCATAGAGAATCAGTAGCAGAAAGGGGAAAAACATTTGGAGAACAATATAAAGAGAGAAGACTGTGAAAAAGCGTGTGGGTACCTGCAGGGGTTGGGTCTCTCCAGCAAGGACTGGCCCTGCTGAAGGTCCAGAATCACATAAACCTGACAGGAGTTTTGGTGATGGGTTTGACAAGGTGCATAGTAAATATTGAGAAAAGCTGAAAGGTGGTAAGGATATCTTTGGAAAAATATTGGGAATCATCAACCTCAGAACCTGAATCTTCCTTTTAAAAACAAATACGAAATTTTATATATAAGAATCTGATGAGCAGGTTTGTTTTGTAATAAAAACTCCAAAATTGAATCTGGAGCCTACATGCAATTGTTAATCATTCTCTTACCTCCTCAGTTTCAGTGTTTATGTAGCAGTAGTCTTGGATTTGGACTGCTGCTTTAAATTAAGTATTATTGAGTGTTCAATAAATATTTGGATTTAAAAAGTGTCAGTAAAATCTGAATTATGTCAAAATACTGCAAACTTTCTCACTCCCCTGCACTGGTGTACAAGTAGGTTTATGAACATTAAAGTGTTTGGATTCAGCAGTCATGAAATTACATCCAAAATGTAGTTTTGTCTTTTTTTAATATTTTCATTAGCTTGTCAATTACCATACTTGGGGTAGAGTAAACAACATTTTAGCATATTGATGTTTATAAACTGAAAAGCAAAAAATTCATACTCAAATCTTTGGAGACAAGGAAATAGATCTGAACGTCTGACACAAATTTTGATGTACAAAAATCAGAATGTCAAAAACGAGATTCTGTAACATAAAATAACGCGTCAAAACGTAGAAGGAGTATTCATTTTTGTTCACAAAGCATCCATAGTAAAGAACAGTGATTTATATTTGCACCAGAAAGGATTAGCATAAAACACATAGTAACTCAGCTGAGTGGAACTGTAGTGAACATCCTCTCAGTCAAAGGAAGGTGTTTGAAAGAGCTGCTTCATCAAGAGGAGATCAATAGGAATTATGGGTACTCAGGTGACCCAGTTTTTCCTAGTTTGGGCTTGAGAAGCCATAGCCAGGATCAACATCCATATCCTCTTGTGCAAACAGATTGATAAATATTGTTTGCTGAGCAAGACAGATATATGTGGAAAGGCAATACTAACTATGACCACTTTTAGAAAATTCTGGAAGCAATACAAATATAAATAAATAAAGCATTTTTAGTAATAATATATTTCTGAAACATTTTTTTCATCATTGGTTGGGCAAAGAAGAATGAAGAAATTTCCATTTCACTTTCTTCTTCACAGAATTATAATATTATAGAATTATTATAATAGTAATATTACAGAATTATTATAATAATATTACAGCCTGGAAAGGTGTACAAAAAAATCACACATACTAATTGCTGACGAATACAGCAGATATTAAAATGTTTCCTTTTAATATTGAAAATAATCCAATGAAAGAAATGTTGTAACAGCTAGATTTTAAAAATGAATTCTGTCTTGCAAAGCACTATGAAATCAGCTCCAAGTAACAACTACAGTTGTATTCCCTCTTTAAAGGGAAATAGAAACAGGCAGTAGTTGCAAAATGCAGTTATACACTCGGATTCTGATTATTAGTAAATAATGATGAACTAGAGCAAATGTTTTTCTTTATTAGTAACCAAACTGAATGGAGCATGTGCTGGCTTGAGCAAATGTAAGAGGAGGCAAGCAGCCACCATGGGGCACCCTGCGACAGGTTACAGAGAATGGCAAGGTGGGGCCATGCTCACAGCTGATACTGAAGCTCAGACATTTCTGCACATCTAGTCTGAAATTTTGTTCTCTCAAATACCATTCATGCTATCAACCCCTTCTTTGTTGTTCCTAAAAAGTTCTTCCTCAGCTGCCATAATTCCATGTACAGACAATTTGTATTAATTGTTGCACTGAGTAAATAGGCAGCAAAGTATCTGCAATCCTTGGACATATTCAGCCAACTGGAAATTGTTTGTGGAGGCATGTGTAGGTAAACTATTAGAAAACAGTGTTTATGGGGTCACATACCTCATATTTCTACACACTGACATTAACACAGCATAGGGTGCTCTTTATTTATACTACTATTCAATAGAAATTATTCATAGGCAAATTCAATACAAGTTCTTGGGATTTGGCATTACTTTTCTAAATTACATACTGGCATCCCTTTCTGCACCCTTATCACTGAAGAATTAGTATTTGGCTTTCTAAGAATAATTCCAGAGCAAAGGGCATTTTCAGGATTCAGAACAAAGCCATAGGAAATTTTGTATCAGCTTTTTCTTCCTTGTTATTACAAAGTGACCATAACTGGAAAATCTCCTGTACCATCCTCTCTTCATGGTTTCTGCTACATGAGACCATCCAAAGTTGACAAGTCTTACACAGAATAACACCATTGATGACTCTGACACTGAACACAGGGTAAGGTAAACTTTCACTAAATGTCTCTCCAACCAGCATTCAGTGTTCTTCATCCAGGAGTGCACCAATTCTTGTCAAAGTTTTTAACTTTCAACTCCTAAATGCAAACACCCATGTTAGGTTAGATAACGTGTCATATATTATCTCTGAAAAGAGTTGGAAAATGAAATTGGCCAACACCAGTTTTCTTACATCCTGTCTAAATGCTAGTTGAATCTAGCACTATATATAATGATTCCAATACAAAACCTGAAAAGTTCAGAAAGTAGTTTTGAAAAACAAGAGACAGTGAGCTAAATGGTAGGTAAAGGAGGAATATAGACAACTTAATCTCTTTTGACTTGGTAAATCTTATGATTTTACTAAAGCATTTTGAAGATACTTGATAGTGTGTGTTAAGTCTATACTGCATAAAACCTTACTTAGCACTCAGTGAACCACATTAGGCAGAATAAGGAGGATAACTTCAATAGTAAATGATCCCCTGTGGGTGAAACTGTACCTCTTTATGCTAGTTTGGTGCTTGCACACATCTCTGCCTTATGGAATAGCATCCTGTGACAAGTTATGTACACTCCTTCTAGGATTTTGAAATGTAGATATATTTTGATCACTTCAGCTATTGTAAAGAAAAAACTACTTTCACTGTTAATATGATATACACAAGTATATGTTAATGTATACAGGCTTCATTGTAGTGACAAAGTATAAAATATAGAAAATCTCTGTTGCAAAAGAGAGAAAAAATTTTTTCCCCTTACCACCAGTGTCCATGTCCTTGCTGGGTAAAATGGCTATTTTTCATGAAACTATGCATTGATTATATACATGGAACTCCTTCCCATATCCGAGAAACCTTTAGAACTTCAGTCTTTCTTTCCTCAGACTAATGGTTTGAACTTACTTTTGTAATTTAGAAAATGGTTCCATTACAGTCTGAGAGCATTTGGCATTAAACAGTAATCACAGCCTCTCTTCATGTATCCTAGAAGGAGGCATTGGAGGATGTATCATAGGAATACTGGCCTCCCATTGAATTACTTCTGGGATCAGCAGAGCTGTAATCAGGTGTCACAAACAGGAGCTATTTGTTCAATAATGTTTTCTTACCTCACATCACATCTCAAAAGCAGTGTAAGAAGCAAAAGCAAATTAAACATACTGAACTATAAGTGATATTTTAATTGGGTCCCATCCATTCATAGAACTTTCTAAAGATTTAGAAACTCCCTTTAGAGGTTTGAGCCAGACTTTGCCAGCTAAGGAAAATTTTCTTAAAGAAAACTGGTTGCTGTCATGAGTGGCAATAAGAGTTATGCTGCCTTCCTGCACTCTTCAAACACAAACTTAGAAACAAACTCCAATACACCTCCACTCCCAGTTTAGTGGTATTTTTTTTAATTATGTTAGGAATTATTTCTCAAAGGGAAACAGGCTGTTCAGATATTTGCCTCTTGCCTTTTTTAAACTGAGCTTAGGGTTACACAAATTAGATGTAATTCCCCCAAAGATACTGCTGTGAAACACCCCTGACAGCCAAGACCAGAAGGAGAGCATAAACTCACCTCCCTGTATTACTTTGCTAAGCTAAATATAGATGATTGGACCATCTGCTTAGAAACCGTGATGGAAATTAAACTTTATTTGCACATCTAGTAGACATAGAGAAGAAGCATGGAAGTGGTTAGGCCCTGTTGTATGACATAAGAAGATCCAAAACAAAAAGGGGGATTCCCTGATTCTTCTGAAAGCTCAAGCTCTGACAGCTCAAGCAGCCCATGATCTGTTCCACGGGATTCCAAAGTAAAACTAGTTAAAACTTAACAGAAGCAATTCTGTTTAACAGAAACCACAGGGCCAAGCTGTGGTTGTAGTTTTGACAGCTTGCTTGTACCACCATCAACTGAGAAGTAAATAGTAATCTTCACCTTTATGTAAACTTTAAGAGCTTCCCACACTTCAGCTTCTGTGGGATAAAAAGGCATTAATGTCAGAGAATAATTGGATTCTGGCCATTGCCAGTTCTCAGAAAGCAGGGAGGAACATAAGGGAGATCCTAAGCCTCCATCCAGCAGTTCCTTCACTGGGATAAATAGCCTTTCATCTTGTTAACCTTCTTTCATAGTGATCTAGTTACATAAACTTTGCTGCAGTTACATACATGTCACCTGTACACCTATCAGTAGATGAACAGAAGGAATTCAGCTGAAGCTCTCATACTGTATATTTTGAGTTTATGAGTCTGAAATACTGCTTTGGTTCAAATCGGTATGTTGTAAGTGATTTTTTAAAATGGCTGCTTTCAATGACAATTTAGAACAAAGAAGGAACCATGGGTGAGAATTTGATCTCACAAATCTGGAACTGCTGCTTACACCAACAAAGCTACCACAGGTTTGCAATTGCATGTTTTCATGAGAAGAATCATTGAGTCTTTTCTTAAAGCAATAGAATATAAAGTCTTTAGGAACTTTGATTAGTTAATCAAATCAGCATTTCCACCTGATTTAACAGGAGCATGTTCACACAAGACATTATTTCTAGCAAAATGATTCAACAACACACCCTGTTAACTCTGCAAACAGCATTATACACACACCTACTTAAATCAAATCTGGTAGGTACAAATGCACCTCTAAAAATAACTTCCTGTCTCCTCCCCACTCATTACCTGGAGAAGGAGCAATCACAAACTTCTGTGTTGCTTTTGTCCTGTAGTGTGACTGTATCAGACAATAACCAAAATGCTTCCTGAGCTACATCA
Organism: Spizella passerina; assembly: GCA_013401375.1. Classification (NCBI taxonomy): domain Eukaryota; kingdom Metazoa; phylum Chordata; class Aves; order Passeriformes; family Passerellidae; genus Spizella; species Spizella passerina. Next base: position 125 of record WBNQ01028498.1, on the reverse strand, counting down.
ATGCTCAGATTTTATGTTTTTCATTAATAGCCTTTTTGCTGATCTGTTGGTATCTGGATCCACAAATTCAAAACATGAAGAGCAGTATCAGTCTAATGATCACAGGAGAAGGCAACAAATAGTTT
>WBNQ01028496.1:780-14150 GCA_013401375.1 Spizella passerina | reverse complement strand
TATTTAAAAGCTTTTCCCCCCTTCATTTATTTATTTCTCTGATACCTTCAGCCATGGATGGAATCTATTTTGGGGTGAGCTCTCTCTGTGTTCATTATTTTATCATCCAACTGGAAATCTGCTCAAAACATTCAATCCTCAAAAATCACTAAATCCTGAGGAATTTCCAGACCAGTCAGTTTTGTCTGTTTTCACTTGGTTGCAGAACTTCTTAAAGAAATGTGTTGTTAAGGAAAATACCTAAATATTTATAAGAATAGGAAATGGTGTTGGAAGGAGCAGAGGGATCGTGGAGAGCCTGCCTTGACTTGCTGGAGGGCAGAATATGGCACTGGAATTATAAAAAAAAAACAAACAAGGCTTTGTTTCCTTCTAAAACTAAGAAAATTGAGTTGAACCCATAGCAAATGTGGAGGTTTAAATGAAGTTGAGTCAGGAGACTTCCCCAAAGAAAGATGAACTTTTATTTTGGAAGTATCTTGAATTCTGATTGAAGATGGGCATGACTCGCTTGGATTAAATATAATTTGTTTTAAACTAATAAACAAGTACAGATCTGAGCAAGAACTTCAGTGTTGTAGGGAATTCCTTTGCCATTTGGGAAGGAGCTGAGCTTCCTGAACCTCTGCTGCCCTTTGGATCTTCCCCACTTGTGGACATTTATCCCCCTCGTGGTCCTGCTTTATTAACACTTTGTCCATAACTTTTTTGACTCTGAGCACAATAAGTCTCCCAAATTACAGGGCTGTGGTGGAGTTTTCAATTAGACATTACACAAAAGCTAACAGCTCACTCTTGAGCTCCTCTGCATCCTCTCTGCCAATAAATCCTGGGCTCTGGCACGTCCTTGTGCAGACACTCTGCTGCCTCTGAGCAGGAATGATGTAATGGGGTTACTAAAAAGGGCAATAATATAGATTTTCTCCAGGCATTGTGTCATCAGAAGGGTGTAAATCTGACCACTTTGAAAAATCCAAATCAATTTATTGTGCATTATGAAAATTCCTTGATATATTTTCTGTATTGCAGAACGTTGTTGCTTCCAAGTGCCCTGCTTTGAAAAACAGAGCTGTTACTTGTAAAGGGATTTTCCTAAATCAAAGCTGGGCCATAAAAAACTGAAGGTGGCTAAGGACATAATTCCCCCCCAGTTTTGGATCAGCCATCTTGTATTTTAAGAAAAGGAGACAGTGGAGAAATGTTTCCCCAGTGGTGATACTGGTAAATCCCCATGAGTTATGTGATACTTGACTAAAATGATCACTCTGGATGACCAGAACACATCCCTGCAGATCTCAGTGCATCTTGTGTTCCGTGGTCAGAGCCCTGGCAGATTGTGCAGCCTTCAGAAAATGCCATTCTCCACTCTCAGGGATGAAACACCCCGTGAGGAGCGTGTGGCTCTGCAGGAGTGACAGTGGTGACATGGGGACGGCCCTGCAGCCCCATGTACTCATCCCCATAACCCAGGTGTGGGTTATTGCCTGTCCCTGCCATGTTCTGGGGCACTGCAGTGGGTCCTGCCTCTCCCTCGTCAGGGCTGGCTGGGTGAGAGGGCAGAGATGGGAGATTACCCAAAATTTGGGCATTTTCACTCTGCTCCGAGCGGGGCACTGGAGGTGCAGCCAGGAGCGTTTGTGGTGTTTGTGGAGTCTGGACCGTGGAGTTTTCCTGCCTTGTTGCATTTCCTGCCCCACCTGTGCAGCTGCCAGTGCTCTCTGTGGTTTCCTGGGACAGGGATGGAGGCAGCTCTGGAGGGTTTTCCTATGGGATTTTGGAGTTCAGGGTTCCCCCTGCTCCAGGGATAGACTGGAGGCAGCTCTGGAGGGTTTCCCTGTGGATGTTGGAGCTCAGGGATCTCCCTGCTCCAGGGACAGGGATGGAGGCAGACCTTGTGGTTTTTCCTATGGGATGCTGGAGCTCAGGATCTCCCTGCTCCAGGGACAATGCTAGGAGCTGTGATCCTGAGGGGAGTGGACTGAAACTCTGCATTTCTGAGTGGGAATTGTGGTGTTTTTGGGAGCTGTTCTGTACAAAGGGCCCATTCCTGGGGGGATCTGCAGGCTGGGTGCATGGCCTCAGCAGTGTTGCATTAATGACTGGATTCCATTTTAAACTCATGCCCAACCCAAAGGTTCCATGATTCCCTGGAAGCACTGGTTTAATAAAGCTCTGCTTCGTGGAAATCCTTCAGGAGTGAGATTGTGGACCCCAGTTTGGGAGGGCTCATTGCACGCTGGGAAACCGAGGGTTTGGGGGAATAATTGGATTTCACTCCTGGTTTCCCATCAGAGAAGCAAACCATCCAAGAATAGAGTGGTGCTTTCTGCTTGGGTGAGTGCCCAGCTCACAGCTCCAGCTCTGCACTGGCAGAGATCTGATTTCCCTTCTGCTGTGTCCTCTGCACTGCAAAACTGGGATATGGGGAAAGGAGCTTCCAAGCTGTCTTCTTAAGTGAACTCAGGGACCCTTTTATTTTTAGATTAATTCTAAGAGTTGCTAATTGCTCAGCAGCTTTTATTGATAATTTTTTAATTTCTCAGCTGTTTTGACTAGCAGGCTTTTCCATTCCTCTGCTGTTTGAAATGATTTTAGAAGATATCTACTTAGGTGACTATTATGAGCTAATAGATATTATGAACTAATCACAATTCAGATTTCAAGGCTTGCAGATGGAATTTGAATGAAGTGATGAAAGATTTCTACCGTGTAAGGATAATTTCAAGGAGGGGGAAGAAAAAACCTAAACCCATCAAATGAGATATTAATTGCAAATTATTAACTCAGATTTAATAAAAAAGGATTTTTTTAATATAGGAAGTAGAAAGTATATTAATCTAGTTTTTAAAGCTGTCTTATGGAAATGAACACAGAAATATGTTCTCAATGGGAAATTGTAATGTTTCAAGGATACTGTATTGAGAGAGTAATGAATACATTAGGAAAGAGTAATTGCATATTTTAAAGGAATTATCCAACTAATCATAAAATTCCTGTTGGAAAGAGTGATTAGAAGTGTTTGGATTTATTTAAGTACAGAAATTGCAAATTGACAGCAAAGGTCAGAACCCCCTGTAATGAGGAATATTTGAATATTTCACTGGTGGGTGACCCCTAGGATTCCATAAACACCTTTCAGGAGTTGTGGTGTTTGCAGATGGGAAGGGAAGAACGTTTCCTTCTGGTGGCACAGCCTGGGAGCTGACCTGGAAAGGTGAGGGAGGGATGAACTGGCAATTTCCTTGGGAAAATGTCAGTGCCCAGCCCGGGCTGAGCCTGTGCTGTCCCTGTTTCCAGTTCAGATCCCTATTTCCAGCACAGACCCTGCTTTCATGTGCAATTACCTCCTCTGGGATGTGGATAATGCTCAGCCCTGATTGCGGTGGAGGGCCTGGCACAGCTCTGCTCCCCTGGCACAGAACCAGGGCTCTCTGCAGCTCTCAGGGCAGATGCTCCAAAACCTCTCATGGAGCTGTGCTGGAATTTGGGGAAATTATCCGTGATTTTCTGCCCTAATGGCTTAATTGCCTGCTGGTGGGTGCTGTGATGGGCAGGTAAATAACCTGCAATTTTTGCTTCAATAGCTATTTTTGGAACAGGTTCTGTGTGTGGTTTGTGTGTGTTTCCCTTGTGCATGGTTCATCTGCATGAAACATTTCCATGTCCTTCCCCTGCCATGCTGTGGGACTGGGAATGGGGGGTTTAAACACTGGGCTCAGGCCAACTGAAAGAAAAGGAGGTGCAAAAAAGGGCAGGGGGAGAAAGGGATAACACCCCACTGAGTTAAAGAGTATTGATTTTTGATTTAATTTTTTTGGTGAACTTTGTGTGCTTCTCCATGAGTGGATCACTCAGGAGAGGATCAGAAGATGGAATTCAGGAGTGTCCATCCACAGTGCTCATAGAAAGGATTTTCCTGCACAGTTTGGCCCCAGGACCAAGCTGCAGGTGTAGTTCAGAATTCCCAGGACTGGTTGGGATCACACTCACCAGGCTCTCACCAACAGCTTTAATATGGCTTAAACAACCCATTTTTTAGCACTTTTGGAACAAAGATTCTAATTCAATTTCCTCTTCAAGAAGTGGAGTTGGTGTTCACCAGAGCTGCTCTGTGCCTTGCATTAATGCCTGCTAATTGGGATTGATGAGAGGATTTGTGTCTGGTCCACTCCAACGCCAGCCCTGGGCACGATGAGCCCTGCCAGGAGCTCCTGGTGACACAGCAGTGGCTCTGGTGGCACTGGGGCTTCCTCAGGGCACACTCAGCACCAGCCTGTGAGGGGACAGCCCACAATAGTGAGGAGATTCAGCAGATTGAGCTGTGCAGGGCAATTATTGGGGGTTTAGGAAGCATTGTCCTCACCTGCCTCTCTCCCACAAAATTCCACCTCTCCCACAAAATTCCACTCCCTCTGTGCTGGGCACAGAGCCCTTGAGGGAACTTGCAGGGAATGAGGTCGTGGAAGGGAATCCTGTCTCCAGCTGCACTTTGTGTCCCCTAGGAGGGTTTATCATTTCTCCTGTGACCTGCAGACCCATCCAGGCTGCCTTGGCACCCTGGGCTCTGGGGGTGGCCCTGGGGCATCAGCACAGGGATTGTCATGGTCACGGTCCCCCGTGGTTGTTGGATGTGACATCCAAGCTCGGGTGGCTTTTTGAAGCCGTTGTGTTTGCAGGGTTTGTTGGGAGTTCCCTGAACACTTCCCCTCCTGTGCTCTGATGGAATTTTGGCTGGGATGGAGCTCTGAGCACCCTGGGACAGTCCAAGGGGTCCCTGCCATGGCAGGGGTGGGATGGGATGAGATTTAAGGTCCTGCCAACCCAAACCATTCCATGACTCTCTGCCCTGGGCTCTGCTCATCCCCAGAATTGAATAAATTCGGTGCCAGGCCTGAGTTTGCCCACGTAGCATCACGTCACGGCTCTCATTTCATTCCAGGCTGAAAGCTGCTCCCTCTTCCCACAGTGAATTATTCAGCAGTGTCTCCTGGAGCTCAGCAGTGTGTGCTGCTGTGTGCTCGGTGCTCTCATCTGAGAGATGCCGTGGCATTGTGGGCTAGGCAAGGCAGGGAGAAATCCTTTGATCAGCTTTGTTGCTAGGAAAAGAGAGCACAGTAAATGCACACTAAAAGAACTTTTTTTCCCCCTAAAAATTGGCTATCTTTCCAGATAAATTTAAATAATTCATGGCAGTTTACTGCAGATTTTAATTTAGAACTAATTAGAAGCACTGGTTCATCACATGTGCTCTACCTCAGAACAGTTTCACCTTCTTTATGAGATATTTTTATATGGTTATTTTTGGCCTGTAATTAATGTGGATTTAAAAAATATTCTCTTTAATATTCTCTGGGTAAAGCTTGAAAAAAAGGGGTGTTTTTTCTCCCTGGGGACTGAGTGCTCTGAATGAGAAGCAGCATCCCCTGGTGAAAGGTTAAAGCCTCTGAAGCTGCTGCTGGGAGCCCCTGGGACACCTCTGCAGTCTGAGTGCCTATTTCTGTGCCGGCCCCTTGTGACAGGAATTAGAGCAGGCCGAGTTAATGACCTCCCTGAGCAGCCTCCTCTCTCAGCAGCACATCCTGACACACTTTCATCAGCCACAGCAGCGCTCCAGCCTGCTTTGCACCTCCTCGTCCTGTGTCAAACACCGCCGTGGCTCCCGTGGCCTGGACCTGCCCTGCAGCCCTGGGAGCCCAGATCCTGATTTTGGGGCTGGGAGGTGCTCAGAGGATGCTCTGTGGCCCTGGCTGTGTCCTGGCCCCTCAGTGCTGGGCTCTGCTCTGAGTCCCCAGAGGGAGCAGCTCAAACACGGCCAGGGAAGTGTAGGTTGGACATTAGGGAACATTTCTTCATGGAAAACGTTGGCAAGTGTCGGAACTCAGCACATCCCTTTGGATGTCTAGGGTCGCCTANGGTATTGGGAATTAAGTGTAAATATGTTATAGGTAGTTTGTGGTATAAAAGGACAACACAGAGTGCCTGTGGCTGCCCTGCTGAGCAGATCTCAGCTGGGCAGAAAGAAAATTTTATAGATAAGAATTAATAAACAACCTCAAGACCGAAAAGTGAAGAGTCCAGACTCGTTCTTCAGCTGTGTGGGCTGAAGCAGAGACACCCTGCACATCTCAGGGCAGCAAATATCAACAGCAACCCGAGAGGCAAGCACTGGCCCAGCTGCCCAGGGTGCTGTGCAGTCCCTGGGGACAGGGGCAGGGCTGGGCATGGTTGGGCTCTGTGAGCTCAGAGGGCCTTTCCAGCCTCTGCTCTGGGGTTCCCAGGCTCTCTGGGCTTTGGTATTGCTGGTTTTATTGCCAGGGAGTCCTGCCTGGGACCGCTTAAACCTGAACTTTAGCTTCTCCTGTATTCTGATAATCCATGTCGTGTATTTATTCATTTAATGTGTTTATGTAGCTTAGTGCTCTTGGTAGCACAGGCTGAGCTCTGGTCTCCAGGTCTTTATTGTCCTTATAAAAATCATGTTCACTCAGTCAAAAAAAGGAGAATTGTGTTGGGCAGAATTTGCATCTCAAAGAGCAAGGGATAGAAAGGGAGCCTGTTCTGTCACCCTGTTCCATTGCAGTTGGAGACATTTCCCCAGTATTTAACAATAATTTCAGTGTAAAACTCGGGCTCTGTGCTGGATGTGCTGTCTGGGTGCAGGAGCCTTTGGATCCTTGGATAAAGCAGAATTCCTTCAAGGTGCATTTTCCCCTGTGTGCGACTGGTGCCACTGAACAGCAATAATCCACTTTCATGGCCAGCAGCAGAACAATGGAATTGTTCCATTAAGTTCAGTCAAGCGTAAGAACTCCTGCTAATAAATTAGAAAAGGAAAACAAAAAGGTTCTTGTGGAGGATGTCCAGTGGAACCAAGGCCAGCCTGCCTGAGATTCTTGTGGCCCGTGAACTGTGGGGCTTCAGGGTGAGCTTTTCAGTTAAACTGCTGAAATCTGGACTGAAAATGAGAAATATTTGAACATCATCCCGGGTTTTTGTTAAGAGATGGGCAGAAACCTCTCCTGAGCACCAGCCACAGGATAGCACTTGATGGAATAATCCATTTATCCAACATTCCCTGGTATGCAAACATTCCCAGCCTGGGACTTCACACAGCACAGTTAAAGGCCCGAGGTGTTTTGTAGTGTTCATGGATTCAGCAAGATCACACCTGGGGAGATTTTCTGTGACTCACCCGGTGTTTCCTTGGTTTGTATCACCCACACCTCAGTGGCCAGCTCACCTGTGCAGCTCCTGCCTTTGGATCACACAACCTCACACCTGCTGTGTGTCTTTCCTTCTCTCTGGTCATCCTGCACTAATCCAGGCACTCTTAATGTATAGATTCTGTGGGGAATTACAGAAATGTTGGGAGGAAATTATCTGTATAAAGAAGAGCAGAATCACGGAAAATGCAGGGGAGCCCTGTCCTGTCCCTCAGCTGGGTGGCTCAGGTAGAAAAGGGCTCCTCTGGTTCTCAAACAAAGCAGCCATTCCAAAGGGGGAGCACTTAATGGATTTGGGGGTTTGGAATTTCCCCCCCTTATTTCCTGTTCTCTCATCTGTGCTCAATTGGGAAAAGTGCCTTGAAGAAGTGGAGCTGCACAACTTGGATTGGATTGCTCGTCCTCTAGCAAAGACTCTGCAGCTCCCCAGGGGCCTGGCCAAATAAATAGAGAAGGATTAACACCAGCCTGTGTGGCTACCCAGAAGTTAAAGCATTACTTAAAGCAGTAAAAAGGATGTGAAGATTTAGTGCTGCTGTGCAGAGCCCTAAATAACAGCAAATTAACTCATAAAACATGTCAGGGCTGGGTCCTTCAGGCTCTCCATCCGTGTGGAGCTGCCCTGGAGCCAGGCCTGGGACGTGGCTGGAGGAGCTGCTCAGAGGGGCAGTGTCTGTAGGAGACTTACATAAGGCAGACACGGAGGCACTTTAAAGAACTTGCTCCTTTTTTTTACTTTTTAGATTTTTTTAATGACCTTACTGTAAATGGAAGTGTCTGTTCTCTGAGAGAAAGATTTTTGCATTGGGACTGGGAGAAGGGAAGAGCAGGAAAGCCCTTGCTGATGTCAGCCTGAGGTTTGTTACATAAATCCAGCTCTGGGGAGGCTGTTAAACACCTCGCTGATGGCTGTGGCTGCTCCTAAGGAGCTCTTTGGGGTGTTGGGGAGCTGTCACTGCAGTGCAGATTTTCTGAGGTATTTCCAGGCTTTGGGCAGCAGCACAGCAGCCTGGCTGCTCTTCCCCTCTCCTCCCTGCCCTGGTGCTGTGTGGGCCTGCAGTGACCACACAGGAGCTTCATGGCCACATTTCTGGGGGTGTTTCACGGTATTTTAGTGGCTCTCTGTGGGACAACAGGAGCAGGGATGCTGTTGGCTTTATCTTTTTTGTGACCCACCCTGACCCCTGTCCTCTGGCTCCAGTCCCTGTGCTCAGTGTGGGCCCTGTGCTGTGGCCCCAAACCCTCACCGAGGAGCCTCTGCAGCAGGAGGATCCCACCCTCCCCTCCAGCAGGGACTGGGACGTTTGTGGAATCTGCTGGGGCTGCCCTGCATCCCTGGCAGTGCCCAGACCAGGCTGGACACTGGGGCTGGGGCACTGGGGACAGTGAAGGTGTCCCTGCCATGGCAGGCTGGCACTGGGTGGGCTCCAAGGGCCCTCCAGCCCAAACCACCCTGGGATCCTGTGATTCTCTCAGTCTCAGACCAGGGCTGGGATGAGTTTTTATTTCTGCTGTGCTGAGCAGTGTGACCCCAGCAGGAGCTTGGCTGGGCCCTGGCAGTGCCAGGCGGGCTCTGGGCTGGGATGGCCGTGCCAGGCAGCCCTGCAAGGACAGGGCAGCACTCAGTGATCCCTCCTGAGCCCCAGCTGTCCATGGAACCCTGCTCTGGGGGGAATGATCTGGATGTGATTCCCATACTGTGAGTTGTTTGGTGTCCCCCTCAGTGAGAGGCCCGTGCCTGCTCTGCAGATCCAGCACAGGGAAAGTGTTTGTGTTTCACCCAGAGAAGCTGATTCACCTGGGTAATGAGGTTATTAATTCCCTACCAACTGCAGGTTATTTTGTTCAGCCAGCTGTGGCACTTGTGTGAACTCATTCTCTTGTCTGGGAATGTGAATGCTCTCCTGGCATTATTTAATGATATAAATATTTTTGTGGTGATCAGTTTTATTTAGGGGCAAAGGAAGACCTCACAGACACTGCGAGTTCATGGTTTCCAGCACTGTGAGTTTATTGCTGGTTGGGCAGAGAGGCTGTGGAAGGTCTCTGTTGCATCCTGAGCTGGTTTATTTGCTGTTGGGGCACAGAGGAGATGGGCTGGGTGATCTCCTGGCAGGCCTTTCATCCCCTGCATGGGCACAGCTTTGTCCCACACCATCCCACCCAGAGTCCTGGGGATGAAGGCAGCCAAGCTTTCATGGCAGTCTCGAGATTGCTCAAGGCTCCCTCTTTAAAATTCTGGAGCTTTGCTGTTTTTCTCCATGGGATGTCAGATCCTATTAATGTTGTATCTGAGCATCTTATTAAGGCAGAAATTCCCTAACGTGTGTGTGGCACCAGAGCTGTCCTCACAGCACCCTGGCAGGGCCCTGCTGGGGCAGCTGGCACAACTGCACTGGCCAGGGGTGATGGCAAAAGGGTTTGGGGGAATTTATGCCTCTGTGATGATAAAAATCCCTCTTTGGAGGTTCTGGATTAGTGAACCCTTCAGCCTCAGAGGTCCCTGCCTGTGTGCAGCTCTGCCCTGGGCAGCTCAGGGTGGGCACTGGGGCAGGCTGAGGGCACTGTGGGTTTGTGCATTTCCCTGGGTTTCCCCAAGGGCACAGGTGTGAGCAGGCTCCTGGCCATGCTGTGGGACATCCCTGGCAGCAGCAGGGCTGCAGCTCCTGCTCAGGAGCATCTGCAGGGGTTTCTGCACTGCCACAGGCAATTCCCAACAGGAATGTGCTTCCAGCCCCATCCCTTCTGCTCCCTGGGGCTTTGAGCTGAATGGAAAGGAGGATAAATTATTTAAAAATTGGAGAAGTTTATCTACGCCATTTAATTAGTGCAGAGGGACTTCTGCTCCATGAAATCCCCAGAGCAGCATAGGCATCCAGGGCTCACGGATGATGGGCTGATCCATCAGCTCACAGCCTCCTTCCTATTACCGCCAGTTTATCCTCAGATCTGGCAAAGGCCATTCATAAATTCATTTGAGAGGAGTGTTGTTTGGGGCTGCTATTATCCAGTGTAATTCCACAGCTCCAAATCAAGCTGTGATAACAGCTCCCTATCTGACAGGCCAAGCTTTTCAATCACACTTTATCACNCATCCAGGGCTCACGGATGATGGGCTGATCCATCAGCTCACAGCCTCCTTCCTATTACCGCCAGTTTATCCTCAGATCTGGCAAAGGCCATTCATAAATTCATTTGAGAGGAGTGTTGTTTGGGGCTGCTATTATCCAGTGTAATTCCACAGCTCCAAATCAAGCTGTGATAACAGCTCCCTATCTGACAGGCCAAGCTTTTCAATCACACTTTATCACCAGCGCAGATGTCTGTAAAGGAACAGGTTTTTCTCAGAAACAATAGAGATAAGCAAAGGTGGCTGAGGAGTAATTTAGAGAGGGAAGAGCCTGGGAGACGTTTCCATTTCAGTATCTGGAGCAAGGAAAAGCACACAGACCCCTCAAATTAGCGATGGCTCTGAGTAATTCAGTGAGATGATTTTCAATCCTTCGTTGTTTGATCCAAAGTGGGAATAAAGGAATTAATGTTCTGCCAGTCCCACAGGACCTTGCAGAGAGTCCTGCTGCAAGGCCTGGGCAGGGGGAAATCTCCTTTTTCCATTCTGGAGACAGGGATGCTCCAGGGAAAGCAAATCGTGGTCTCCAAAAGCACAGAGGGCTTTCATTGCCCTGGGCTGCACTCTCTGACCTCGCTGCCCCTCCTGCCCTGCTGCTCCCTGGGCATCTTTTGCTTCCCATTTTCTGCACATCCATGGAACTCTGTGGGTGCTGAACTGGCAAGTGAAATAAATAGAAATAAATCCCTTTTTATTTTTATTTTGTTCTGTTGGAAAAGCAACCTTGAACAAAGCCAGATCTTTAAACAGACAAGAAACACTTTCTGAGGCCTTTATTTATATTATTTATAATAAAGCAGGATTTTTTATTGCTCCAATTAATGCTGTTGGTAGGCTGAGCCCTGTGTTTTCAGGGTGGATTTCAATTCTCCTGGTGAGCCTGTTTCAGTTAAACTGGAACTGCATCCTAGGGCTCTTCCTGTGCCCCTGGGGCTCCTCAGTTTGGATTTAGCTAGGTCTGTGGCGTTCAGGGTTTTGTGATGGATCATTGTGCAGGAAGAACCTTTATTGGGTTTGTATTTAAATCCGGCCTTGTGGGAGCCTGGGCTTGTGCTTGGAGCCCAAAGAGCCACTCAGGAAATTCTCTGTTGCTGAAAAGTGAACCCAACCCAATTTTTGGTTGTTTATTGGAGTCTGAGGACCAGTTTAGATCCAGCCACAGTGTCTGAGAATTACAGTGTGGTAGGCTTGTCTTCTTAGAGAGAAAGGAAAAAATACAACAATTGAAATGTATGAATCTGTTGGGAGAGGAAGCCCTGGACTTTCTCTGATTGAGCACAGACATTCCCATAGCTGTGTCAGAAAATGAGGGACCAGGACATTGTCCAGGGCTCAGTGTGGGAGCTGTTGGGGCTTTCCCAGGAATCTGAACCCAGGCCTGGTTTCCAAGGAGAAAGTGGGGAAACGGCCAAATTTTTGACAATTGAATGTACGGTGCTCAATTCTCCAAGATTCTTGGGTCACTAAAATGTCTCTAATGGGAAATGAAGGGTGAAGCAGCTCCTGGAGGGGAGAGAAATGGGATTTATGCCTCAGGAGGGCTGAGGTGTGAACACATCCCCGTAGTGTCCTAAGCACTGCCCAGGCCTTGGATTCATTAATAAGAAAAGCAAAAATTATAAATAACATCCTGGGGAGAGCAAAAGCAGAATTGGTTCCAGAGCCTGGATCAGAGCAGCATTGCCAGGTTACCTGGTTAACAAAAGAGGTGGTTTCATGGCAAATGTGTATTTGCACAGAATCACTTCAAAGTGCTTTTCAGGAGAAATTTAACTTCTGTATAATTTAAACAGGCAGCTTTCTTGGACTTAAATAGGAATTGAATAATGCCACGGGCACTTCTGTATTCATACATGATTTAAGAATTATTAGGATGGATTAACACCTTTACAAACACTGGTAAGAGGTGCCCAAATCACGAGAGCAATCATCACTGGCACACAGAGCTCTGTAATTGATTTCTAATTATCGATCAGAGCAGAGCTCCTTTTATACAGTAGCAACAAATGTTAGAGGATAATTTCCATTTAGAGGATAATTATTGCCCAAACCAGGTGCTGGTCTGTTTATAAATATAATCTGTTTAAACCCCTTTGTGCTTTACAGAATGGAGAATATTTTTGCAGTGTTTGAATGTGGCCTTGTCTCCATCAGAACCAGCAGCTGTTGCTTTGCCAGCATTTCAGAAAAATACAGGAAAAAGCCCAGCAAAACAGGGCTGAGCTTGGGAGGAATTGAATGTCCAGCCCTGGTTGTGTGCCCTGCTGAACCTCCTGCTGCTTCAGTGTGGCTGAGCAATGGTGTTTGCAATGGTGGTGGTTCCCATCAGTTATTTTGGGGTGGATGCTGAGCGTTCACCTGAGCCGTGGCTGCAGTCTCAGCTGCTGGTCAGGCTCTTTGGGTTGGTTTTGGCCCAGTTTTAGCAGGAATTGCAGCCCAGGAGGGCAGGATCTGTGCTCTCCCTGTCCCCAGGCTGTGCTGTCCTCATGGGGAGCAGCCAGCAGGGTGGGCACAGCCACTTCCATCCTGCTCTCCCCGTCCAGAGAGGCCTGGCACAGCAGAATGAGCATTCTGGAAAGGTTTCTCTCCAACGCTGTGCTGGCTGTCTGAAAAATAACACAGCCTTGCTGCAGGCAGCTTGTGGTGCTGAGGAATGGCAGAAACGTTTGATCTTTCCACGCAGGACAGAGCTGGGAGGGAGGGCAAGAGCAAAGGGGAAATTCGGGAGCGGGAATTGAGATGAGCTGGGAGAGAAGGGAAAGCAGGACGGGTGTGGGAGCTGCTGCAGCTGCAGCTGAGCTGGGAGTGGAGGTGCCGGAGTGCAGGAGCCCATCCCGGAGAGGCTGGGGATGGCTGGGGGCACCCGGGGGTCCCGCACCTCCCAACCCTGCCGGGAAAAGGGGCAGGGATGGTGCCGGCAAAAGGGGCAGGGATCGTCCCGGGAAAAGGGGCAGGGATTGTCCCGGATCCGGGGAGGAATTCTCAAGGAGCTGGGGCAGGGATAGGGATTCTCCGGG
>WBNQ01028492.1:3621-31461 GCA_013401375.1 Spizella passerina | reverse complement strand
ATTTAGTCTTTGTTGAAAAGATTCACCACAGTTCTGTAACAACACAGTAACAGTTTGGCAGGCTTGAGGGCAACTCAATTATTTTTCACAACTGATTAATTTACAAATGTGTAACTGTAGGAAATTATGAAATTATTTTAAAATTACATGTTAACTTTGTTTTACCTTATAGGTACCTAATTTTCCTGCTTCTTGGCCAGATATTAAATATAAAGAAGAGCCTTCCCTGTTGACTAAAATTATGTATTCTTCCCATGTTTGCTTGGTCATCTCTAATCAGCAGAAGGGGCATTCAGAATTTAAATCTGATTGCATGCAATGGACTCATCCAATGCATCTGCATTAGTTTTCCTTGTAAAGCCAGCATTCAGTACAATCCTCAGTTTAGAAATTCAGGGTTTAGTTGGGGTGTTTCACGTGTTTCTAAACCTCAGATGTTTGCATGCATGCAGTGACCATTACCTTTAGGAAGAGTAAGTGGAAACCTGGAAAATACTGTGAGACATATGACTAAAAGAAAAGCTGAGATACCAGAGCAGTACATTAACCATCAGTTGAACAGGTTCTCAAAGAAAATCTGGAGTTAAATAATCCTCATGCTAATACAGCCCCCAAGCACAGAATATCTTCCTTGACAATGTAATTTATGCAGCTGATTCCCTAGTGAGACAAAAAACATAACATATACCTAGGGGAATAGTATCAAAATTCAGTGTACAGAAGAGAGGGCTTTAAATATACATTTTTTCTGTGATTAGGCAACTGTTTCATTTTGTTATTTTGCCAATGCATTTGTACCTTGGCCAACAAAACCTAGTTCTTCTATTCTGTTACAGCTTCACAATTCATCCAAAACACCACAATACCAGTTTTCAGGGAAATGCATTATTCCCCTAAGTTCATTTATAGGATCAGTTACAGACTATATAAATCTTTCAAAAATTGATTTCAAAATGTTGACAGTGAAGATAAACTATAAACTAAACATTTTATCCTTTTACTCCTAATATAAGTTACAAACTATAAGTGAAAATAAATATTACTGAATTTTTAAAAACCAGATAATTTTATGGAATTGCTCTGATAATAGTTTTCACTTTGACATATGTTTGTTTATCATACTAAGACTCTCATGCAGTTTTGATTTTCAAAATTGCTCTCATCTTTCCAAGTGACCTACAAACCACATAAAACATCCTACTATTATTTTCAGGAAAAAGAAAAACCACTAGAGGACAGAGGAACACAGGTTATCTCTCTGGCCTCTGTTTACTTTGTTTTATCTAAATTTGAGAAATGAACTTGCCAAGGAGATCTTATTCTCCAGATTTCTAGGATACTATCACTGCTGAACACAGTTTAAATTTTCCATGGCAGGGTATATGCACCAGGGTCACACTATTATTGTTACAACCACCATTTCTTTTGCTGAGTCACATTAGCCTTCATTGGCATTCCTTACATTAAAAAACCCTACAAAGGCAAAGATCTTCACTACCCTCATGTTTTTTGAAGCTGAGCATTGAATCCAGGCTGGTAACCTGCCACCCCCTCAGAGCGGCACTGAAAAGGAGGCAGCAGCTTAGGTGAGAGCAGGCCAGGCTGGGAAGGAGGATTACAGCTCCTTGCAGCAGCTTGGAAATCTGTTCTGCATTCATGGGCTGGGATAATACCAAAGGTGTTCAGACTGATAACCAATTCTACAGTAATAGTTCTATCACAATAGGGTAAAGGATCTTTCTGAAGCAAGGAATTTTACATACTCTGGAACTGTCTGCTATCCCTGCGTATTTTGATGGGTATATAATGCTACTTAATTAACAGAGCTATGTAAATAAAAGAAAAAAAATCCTGTTAGGAAAGGGAATCAAACAATCTGTTTTTATTTCATAGATAATAAAACCTGTAATCAACCAGTATTTTGGATCATAGCCAGAGCAATCCTTCCCATGATATCATGTACAGATCTCTCTTTTGACATTCATGCAATACACAAGGAAAAAAACTATTAAAAACCATGAAAAAAAGTTCTGGTCTTTTTCATATCAGATCTATCAGGGGTGTTAATTCACTCAAAAGTAGGCATTATTCTTAAATTCCTTAGCACTAATGTAACAGATGTTTCCCTGCTATCAAAGATTTATTTGTCAGAAAGGACAACTGGCTATAAAAAGTGCAACTCAGTTTTATTTTTAAATGTGTATTTTCATTAAGTGATAAAATAATAACAAAATTAATACTACAAGTTTGCTTTCTTTAACAAGCAGTGAAAAGCTCAGTATCTGTATACAGATAAATGTTTATTCTTGCTTAAAACATTTTAACTCCTCCACCTACCTTTTGACCTCCTGCAGATTCTGCACTGTGATGCTCTTTTAGTTTTTGTTCCTGTTCCATGATGTCTTTCAAATGCTCATTTACCTAGAGACAAAATAGTTCATTTATTTGTCTGTTCTAAGAAACAAGTCACAGAAATTAGAAGTTCTTCAAAAGGTCTATAAATCACAAACACAGAACTAAAGGGATAAACCAAACATTTCAGACTACAGCCCTGAAGCAAATGTCAGTCTCGGATGCAGTCTAAGGTCACTGCTTGTTAGCTTTACATGGTACAAACTAACCTTTCCCTTATTATGCTCAGTCACATCTGATTAACAAGGTATCCTTGTCACTTGATTTCATTATGCAGTGAAGGTAGATCACTTCAAGCAAGATGTGTTCAAACAAACAGAACAGCTTTGGGTTTAAATCATGACAAAGTACACAATGAGATGACAACTTTATAAAGAGCCAAAAAGGGACCCTTGAGCAGGCACTGTGGTATCTCAACATGACAGTGACACCTGAGATGTCACATGTAGTACATATTCCAGCATTAATTTAGACTTCCCATTTATTTGGTCCACACATGTTTAACTTATTTCTGCAAGCTTTTCTTTTGCTATTCCATAAACAGCAGATGTAGGAACAGCCTGTATCAGAACAGTCCTGACATACCTACATACACAAATATACATCCTGGCCTCTCATCTCTAATTGAATCACACAGATAACAAAGAAAACCCCAGCTTGCTTTTCCAGCACTCATACCTTGTTTATCCAGTACATGACAGCATCCTCAATGTCATAGGGTACCTCTGCAGGCTGGAAGAAGGTTGAGTACTGCTGGGTGCATGCGATGACTTTCTCCACACTGATCATCTCCACAGTGTAGGCCATCATGAGCGTGTCGATCATGGCCAAGTGAGCACTCTGCAGTGACAAACACCAACACTGATCAGTCTGCAAATCAACACATCTTTCTTATGCACTGCTTCTGAACATAGTCACATACATGGAAAGATCAAAACTGTGAATGCTATACGTTTTCTGTCTGGTTGTCAGTTTTAAATAAAAAGCTAATGAAAACAAATATAACAGACTTGGGAACACAGACTAAATTGCAAATTAAATAATTTCCTTAAAAAACCCCCAGCAAACTTAAAGAATTAAAAGTGAACAGAATAAGCAAGTTTAATGAATGATTGAAACATCACATCACTTTTAAGAGAGCTAACAAGACCTTTTAAATTTGTCACCATAGCAAAACCAAACCCCCTGTCTGCTCAATGTTATTTGTACTGGAAATAAAAGCTGGAACTTGGGGATTGGTAAACAGTCTTCATTGTCATGAAAATGCTGCATTAGTATGTGAAAGTTCATCTATATTTAAAGTCTTAATCCAGGAAGAAGATGTGATTATACTAATCTTTAGTAAAAACCCAACAAAATGATAGCAAAACATCTCTTTTTCTTCTAGTAAACTAGTTACTAGAAGATGTAGATGTAAGGTAGGTGCCACAGCTATAGGTAGATACTAGTTATGCAGATGTAAGGTAGGTGCCACAGAGGAGGTACANCCTACAAAGGCAAAGATCTTCACTACCCTCATGTTTTTTGAAGCTGAGCATTGAATCCAGGCTGGTAACCTGCCACCCCCTCAGAGTGGCACTGAAAAGGAGGCAGCAGCTTAGGTGAGAGCAGGCCAGGCTGGGAAGGAGGATTACAGCTCCTTGCAGCAGCTTGGAAATCTGTTCTGCATTCATGGGCTGGGATAATACCAAAGGTGTTCAGACTGATAACCAATTCTACAGTAATAGTTCTATCACAATAGGGTAAAGGATCTTTCTGAAGCAAGGAATTTTACATACTCTGGAACTGTCTGCTATCCCTGCGTATTTTGATGGGTATATAATGCTACTTAATTAACAGAGCTATGTAAATAAAAGAAAAAAAATCCTGTTAGGAAAGGGAATCAAACAATCTGCTTTTATTTCATAGATAATAAAACCTGTAATCAACCAGTATTTTGGATCATAGCCAGAGCAATCCTTCCCATGATATCATGTACAGATCTCTCTTTTGACATTCATGCAATACACAAGGAAAAAAACTATTAAAAACCATGAAAAAAAGTTCTGGTCTTTTTCATATCAGATCTATCAGGGGTGTTAATTCACTCAAAAGTAGGCATTATTCTTAAATTCCTTAGCACTAATGTAACAGATGTTTCCCTGCTATCAAAGATTTATTTGTCAGAAAGGACAACTGGCTATAAAAAGTGCAACTCAGTTTTATTTTTAAATGTGTATTTTCATTAAGTGATAAAATAATAACAAAATTAATACTACAAGTTTGCTTTCTTTAACAAGCAGTGAAAAGCTCAGTATCTGTATACAGATAAATGTTTATTCTTGCTTAAAACATTTTAACTCCTCCACCTACCTTTTGACCTCCTGCAGATTCTGCACTGTGATGCTCTTTTAGTTTTTGTTCCTGTTCCATGATGTCTTTCAAATGCTCATTTACCTAGAGACAAAATAGTTCATTTATTTGTCTGTTCTAAGAAACAAGTCACAGAAATTAGAAGTTCTTCAAAAGGTCTATAAATCACAAACACAGAACTAAAGAGATAAACCAAACATTTCAGACTACAGCCCTGAAGCAAATGTCAGTCTCGGATGCAGTCTAAGGTCACTGCTTGTTAGCTTTACATGGTACAAACTAACCTTTCCCTTATTATGCTCAGTCACATCTGATTAACAAGGTATCCTTGTCACTTGATTTCATTATGCAGTGAAGGTAGATCACTTCAAGCAAGATGTGTTCAAACAAACAGAACAGCTTTGGGTTTAAATCATGACAAAGTACACAATGAGATGACAACTTTATAAAGAGCCAAAAAGGGACCCTTGAGCAGGCACTGTGGTATCTCAACATGACAGTGACACCTGAGATGTCACATGTAGTACATATTCCAGCATTAATTTAGACTTCCCATTTATTCGGTCCACACATGTTTAACTTATTTCTGCAAGCTTTTCTTTTGCTATTCCATAAACAGCAGATGTAGGAACAGCCTGTATCAGAACAGTCCTGACATACCTACATACACAAATATACATCCTGGCCTCTCATCTCTAATTGAATCACACAGATAACAAAGAAAACCCCAGCTTGCTTTTCCAGCACTCATACCTTGTTTATCCAGTACATGACAGCATCCTCAATGTCATAGGGTACCTCTGCAGGCTGGAAGAAGGTTGAGTACTGCTGGGTGCATGCGATGACTTTCTCCACACTGATCATCTCCACAGTGTAGGCCATCATCAGCGTGTCGATCATGGCCAAGTGAGCACTCTGCAGTGACAAACACCAACACTGATCAGTCTGCAAATCAACACATCTTTCTTATGTACTGCTTCTGAACATAGTCACATACATGGAAAGATCAAAACTGTGAATGCTATACGTTTTCTGTCTGGTTGTCAGTTTTAAATAAAAAGCTAATGAAAACAAATATAACAGACTTGGGAACACAGACTAAATTGCAAATTAAATAATTTCCTTAAAAAACCCCCAGCAAACTTAAAGAATTAAAAGTGAACAGAATAAGCAAGTTTAATGAATGATTGAAACATCACATCACTTTTAAGAGAGCTAACAAGACCTTTTAAATTTGTCACCATAGCAAAACCAAACCCCCTGTCTGCTCAATGTTATTTGTACTGGAAATAAAAGCTGGAACTTGGGGATTGGTAAACAGTCTTCATTGTCATGAAAATGCTGCATTAGTATGTGAAAGTTCATCTATATTTAAAGTCTTAATCCAGGAAGAAGATGTGATTATACTAATCTTTAGTAAAAACCCAACAAAATGATAGCAAAACATCTCTTTTTCTTCTAGTAAACTAGTTACGTTATGCAGATGTAAGGTAGGTGCCACAGCTATAGGTACACAACTAGGTTTAAAATAATGTATCTGCTGTATAAAAGAGGAGGTACATTTCTTCTGGGGTTATATATTGAAAGACAATGGCTATTTCACAGTTTGTAATAGTTCAAAATCAGCAAAGAATTCCCCCCCCAAACCCAACACAATAACAAAAAAAAAAGGATAACAAGGATTTACACTAGATTCTTGTGATTGAATAACAAAATGATGGTGGCTTTTAGAGGCAGTGCCTACAGCTAAACACATTTCCTTCTGCTTCATGATAAGAAAAACAGAAACAGCTAAGTATTAAGCAAGATTTCCCATGGATCAGAACAATTTCCAAAGACAGTATTTTTAAAACACTGTCTTTAAACCCAGCTCACAAAGATCCCCAACACTTGTTAACACCACCACTTGAATACTATAAAAAATATTCATATAAACATCTCACAAAGTAGCTGTAACAGCCATGGTAACAGCAACGAACAACATGAGTCACACAGCAATATGCTATCTAATCATCACAGTTAAGGTAGTTCATGCACATCACTTATTCCAGAATTCCCAGCAGGAAAAGGAACAGATCCAGACTCTGTGCTGCTCTTAGTGTTTGTGTCATCAATGAAAGTGATCATGCTGACCTCAGAAGCAGGCAGCAGCATGTACTGATTTTTTTAAAAAGCAGTTAAATTGCTTTGTTTCACAAAGAAGGCAAACTACACTTATAAGAAATTCACAAAACTGAAGCTGACAGCCAACATTCCTGGGACAAGCCTGGACCCTGGGTATGGCCTGACAGCCCTGTCTGCCACAGTCCATCTCTGCTCCCAGCAGCAGCACAGCTGGGCAAGGAATCAGCACCTCCCCCCTGCTGCCACCACTGATGGACTGAATAAACTCCTTCCACCACTGCTTTTATGCCTTAGGAGCTTATCTGCAGCCCTTTATGGACAAACGCTGATACAAGCTCCTAGGTGAATGAGGGCACGTGCTGGGCAGCTGAATCTTGCCACTGCAAGTATTTCAGAAGGGAAAGGGTGTGCAGCCTCATGAGGAGCCTGCAGCCCAGGGTGCAGAGCAGCAATGCTCTACAGGGATGCAGGAGCTGCTCCTCTGCTGGCCCAGCAGTGCAGTGCAGTGCAGAGGGGGCTCCAAATCAAGCATCACAAACTGTGAGTACAGCCCCCCCAAATCCTTGTGGGGGATTGCAGAGCCTGGAACAGCCATACAAACCCATGCAGTTCTGGTAGGAGCTCCCAGTAGATTGGTGGAAGGTACTTCAGCATATGAAACACACAGCAAACAAAGGAAGATGTGGATCATCTGTGACACCTGGGGTCACTGCTCTAATAATCTTTTCTTGCTACAGCTTGCCTAGTCTGAATGGCACCTGGGTTAAAACCTTGGGCTACTTTCAGAGCCTTCTCCCAAAAATAAAAAGAAGACATTAAAACAGCAAGAAAATGCTGGACTTGCTTTTTAAGAGGAGGTAGTGCACAGAACTCTGTTTTCCAGCCAGATAGAAGAGTGCCTCATAGAGAATGCTACTGCTAGGAGCATCAAGGTTGATCACACTGCCTGCTGCACAAGGGAATGCTTTCCACCCTTTACTCCCTGCCTGTGGGAAGGACACTGCCTTCCATGTGAGCTCTGACAACCAAGGGAGCTCCCAGAGGTGTGAAAGCAGCACCTTCTTGTGCAGATGTTGATCCATGAGTAGTGCCCTGGCTACTACACCTGTGCTCTGAGACCAGCCTGCAGGAAAAACCAGCACGGAACTCCCCTGAGAGAGCTTAGCAACCTTCACCTCCCCTGCTGGATCATCAGCTCCTCTGGAAAACACAAAGTGTTTTTCCCTGGAAAATCCTACTAAGTAGATTGCCAGTGGAGAGAGAAAGCCTCTGAAGTGTTGCTAGAACTGACAATATGCTCAATACATTATAAATACATTATAAAAAGTAAATTATTTACAATTAGTTAACTGAGTCTCATTTTCAATGCTTCTAGTGAATCATTAATGAAGTGCAAACTACTTAAACAAACAGAGGGAAGAATGACCTGAGATAATTTGTACTATCAAAACTAAGTGTAATAAACTTTTACCAACACTGTGATCCATGTCACAATCTTTATTGCTTGCATACAAGCAATCAAACACAAGCATCTTCAGTCTCAGAAGTGACTCCAAGTTATTTTGTTTATAATCCAGGCCGGACACTCAGAAGACTTTTAAAAACCAATAAATAATGAAAAGAAGAATGAATAATATCCTGAGAAACAAACAATTAATTGCCACTTTTTTTAGCTAGCAAAAATCAAACTTTTGATTTTATAAATAGTTTCTTTACTACTGAAAATATTTAAAACTAGTAACATATA
This sequence comes from Spizella passerina, assembly GCA_013401375.1. Lineage (NCBI taxonomy): Eukaryota > Metazoa > Chordata > Aves > Passeriformes > Passerellidae > Spizella > Spizella passerina. Next base: position 22,826 of record WBNQ01028492.1, on the reverse strand, counting down.
TGGATTTATTCCCTTAGAAAATTGCAAGCAACCAAATAAACATATAGGATAACTTGTATTTAAAATAGCTGTTTGTTTAGTTTGGTTTATTTGCTGGGTTGCTTTTTAAAGGAATTACAAAAAGAACAATAAAACTATTTAATTGCACATAAAGCCCTACTGGTTTTCTTCCATTTATTCTGGGAAGAGCAGACAAGCTGCATTCTTTTACACATCAATAAGAAAGAGTAAACTAAAAACTGCACTATAAAAATAGCATCCTAGTCTTCCAAATTCAGGTTTTATCAACATAACTGCTGAAGTTCTCTAAAAAAACCCCAAGTTTTAAGAAATTCTGTTGATAGTAATAATGTTCTGATTTTTTTTTTTGGCTCTCTCACTGAGCAGCATATTTTAGGTACAGCTAAAAATATCAAGACGGAAAGTTCACTTTTGCTAGTCAGATCTGCATTTATGAGTGAATTATCCAAGGAAACAACATTTTATATCTGAGGGAGAATCAGAAACCACTTTGAGCTGGGCAGAAACTGGGAGCAGCCGCTCAGCAACGTCCTCTTTCTTCAGACAAACTTGGACACAATGCCTGAAGGAAGTGCCCAGGAGCAGCTGACAACTGGGATAAAGGCAATAAATTAAATTTTGGTATTTCCCCTGAGGTGGTACCATTCAGATACACAGCCTAAAAAACCCAAGCAGGATTTTCATGCTGTCACATACCTCCCACATCCAGAATTGCAGCAAGGCATAAATAAAGATGTACAATTCCAAAAAAGAAAAATAATTTTAGAGAAAGAATTTTAAAACCCTCCACACAGTAACATAAAATTATACAAAACCATTAGAGAAATATATTTTTAAAAAGTCAAGATCAACACAGCAGCAGTGAACAACACAGGAAATAATACACTTTTCCCATAAGTGTAATGTAGAGATTTGGTTTATGCCAATTCTAAAAACCGTTTTTTCCCTTGATTGCTTTAATACAATGGTGCAAAGTAATAAAGCCTTAAATAGAACACAAAGATACATTAAAAAATACAAAATGCTAGATTCTTAGAGGTATTTTATTTTCAAAGTGCTTTTGTCTTCCCCAGCTACAGCCTGCAAAGAACACAAGAGTTTTAATTTACTAATCTTAACAATCTCATGTAATTACTGGTTAGTTTCTGCCCTGTAATGTAGGTTCCACAGCTTTTCATTCTACTGCTAAATAGTTCAATAAGAAGCTTACTGAACTGCAGAACAAAAATTATTCTGAGCATGGCTGCTAATGCTTTCCTGTCTGCCTAACATTTGATTAGAGAGCTTTCTTCACCTCCATTGAAGAACTGAAAGCAACTTCATTAAAAACTGCACTAAGCAAAAGGTGTATATGATACTGTACACACAGATACTTAGGGACAGACACAAATTACAGACAGCTCCTACATTGTTACTGCTACTAAGGATATTTCTTATATTCCATTAAATGATACTCAGGTCAGGAGCTCCCTTTTGAACTCCCTCTTTAGGAAAGGTATAGACAAACTCATTTCTTACTACAGTACTTGAAGAAAGGCAAATATAATTGTTACCCTCATGCTAAATAGAAATAAATAATTAATTCACTCTTTCCTGGAGATTTTTCTTGTAATAAAAGTCCCCTACACTCACTATGCTTTGGAGAAGAGATTTGATCTTTGACAGACTGGCTTTTGTAAACAGAAATACATATTGCACAACAAATACATATATTTCTAGCTAAATTCACTAAAGAGTTTGCCTCAACTGGATCAGGCACTTAAGCAAAGAACACAAGAGATAAAAATTCTCCCAGCTAGATGTAAAGAGCTGATATCTCCCTTGCATTAGTAGTTAGCATGTAACCAACTTCTTCTGCCTTCTGAAAACAAGAGGTTTGGATCCAGGTACTTTTCACATTCCAGTAAAAAAACAGTAATTCCAAGGGCTTCATGAAAATTACTCTGATTATCAAGAATATAGATGGAATAATCACTGTAGGACACATACTTTAGGAGAAAAGGTAAAAGCAAGACTTGCTCATATCCATGGTAAAAGAAAGAGAGTAATAGCAGGTGAGTAAAACACAGAGGAAAGCTGTGCCCAGAGCACTGCCAGGATCTCCTTACACACCACTCTGACCCACATATGTGCACCCAGCTTCCTTGCAGGTTCTGTGAACAACAGTTTGAGGAGCCTGGCTAGCTTAAGCCTCCAGGCCCTTTCCCAGAGACCCTCCCCCAGATAATCCAAATCTCAAATCAATCTGCTGGCATAGGGAGATATCATCTAAACTCCAAGTCTCAATTAAAAATCACAGAATTCCAACTCAGAGAAAGTAGAGACCAATGCCTAAATACTGCAGGTGAGGAAGGAATTAATGAGCAGAGCCAAGAGGTGATAACTCTATTATAAATTTCAAAGTCATTACTTCATTTGACCATCATTTTTACAACAAAACAAAGACAATTTTGATACTAAAAAGGAAACAAGTTCTAAAATATTTCAACCAACAAAATGAAGCAGTCTGAAGTAGTCAGCTCTGCTCTGTTTGATGATTTTTGGATGCAATTCTTCTCTAGCCTCACACAGTACTTAGCACAACCCTAAAATAAGCCCAACTGTCTAGTTAGTCTTGTCCTGCAAGGGAATGATCATGCTGAATTACCTCCCTGCTGCATTGCCACGAAGAACAAGGGCTGGACTCTCACAGGATGCTTACTCAGCAAGAACAGGCTTTACTGAGTCATGCTGAGCTCCTTGAGACAGGTTCAGCAACACAGAAGGAATGGTTTTTGCTTTCAGTATTTTTATAGCCTCTCTATTTGGTTAACTTTTAAAATTTAGTAACCTGTTATATGAACATATATATTAAGAAATCATTGTTGGGCTGACTATACACATCTGGCACAGGAAACATAATTCACTTCTATAAAAAGGATTTCTCAGGTACAGGTATTGGCTGTGTTAAGCATTTTGATAGCACTTATAAGCTTGACCTAAGATTTCCTCATAATGCTCGTTAGGGAGTTTCATATTTGATTTACTAACTCAATCCTAACTAAATACCTAACAGAGATTCCCAGATTTTCTGTATGACATAACCAAGCAAGACTTTGACCTACTTCAGGGCATAGTGAAAAGCAAAGTACCTGCACAACATACACTGGAATCAAGAACCAGCAAATGGTGTTCATCTCATTATTTGAATTTTGACTTATTTTACAGTTTCACATGACCTACTTTGAATTTTTTACATATACTTAGCAATTGCAAGTTGCCTGTCCTTATTTACTGGGAGAAGTAAGTGCCTAATGGGAAAAACCACGAAGGCACTTCAGTGTCCGTATGCTAAGTACTCCAAGTTTTAAAAAGAAACACTGATAGTTAGATAGTTTAAACTAAAGTAAAAAAGTATCACAGTATAACTGGTAAGACACTTATACACATTTTAACAAGTAAATAGCAAGGGCCTCAAATTTCCCAGAAGACTTTGTTTTTCAGATAATTTGGGATTTTCCCTAGAACATATTGTCAAATCCTATCCAGATAAAACAACTCAAAAATCTCTTACAAAAATGACTTATCTACATTGTCTCCTTCCTCTTATGCTGGTTCAAACCAAGAACAAGCAGTAATTGTATTAAATATAATCTGAATTTCTTATTTTCACAGCAAGCTCTGCTACTCTTTGAAGAACACAGGAGTGGGAAAAAGAAAAACAAGGCTTTGTCTTATCCATATATTATAAAAAAAAAGTAGTTCCCTCTTCCTGACTCACTCATATCTGCATAGGAATGACATTAAAACCACCGGTTTGACTTCTCTGGCAGCTCAGCTAACACCTGCAGAGGCACTTATCACCAGGAGGCATCAAAGCATATTCATCTCACAACATCTGCTGGAGGAACCCAGCCCTAGGAGTGCTGGAGAACTACCACTGCCTCATGGACAAGGAGGAGCAGTGGCAAGACAAGGCAGATTTCTACAGAACTTGGGGTGAAGGGTTCAGGGTTGGGTGACAGGCTGGGTTCTATTGTATAGAAGTATGTAAGAGGGGAAGTTCAGCAAATAGAGAAGAGGCAGAGGCCCCAAAATAAAATTAATGTGTAGTGCTGAGGCATTAATCCATGGAGATGAGACTGGAAAAGGAAACAGGGATGACTTATTCAGTGCATGAAGCCCTGAGCCTCAGGATCCTGCAAGCCCCAGTGACAAAGCCTCCCTGAGCCACAGCTCAGTCTGGGGTCAGAGCAGACTGTCTGAAACTTTACAGCACACACTGCTAGTTCATCTGTTTGACAGCCCAGTATTGACAGCCAGTTCTGAACAGCAGCTTTTTAGCCCAGGTAACTGATTTCACATGCTTTCTGACTTATCTGCATTTCAGTTTTGCCTTTTGTTTTTTTAAATCAAATTAGTCACTCACACCCTTTATCTCACAATCCTTAGAAGGCTTAAGACTTGAATAAATGTAAAATGCCCATTTGATAAAAGGCATGCAATCAACTTGATATTACAGCAGTAATTTATTAAAAAAAACACCTAAAGTAATACAAAGCATGATATTTCACATAATTCTCAACATTTAATAAATCTACAGCCTTGGTTTCTGATGAACTGAATTGTAATAATGAGCTTTTCTGCATATAGTACTAACGATTCTTTAATTGCAGTGATGAATAGTACAATACACTGGTTTGTTCAATTAATCTGTTTCAGAAACTGAACTCTCAATATCATTATGCTTGTAAAAAGGGTAAACAAAAAATACTGCTTTTCTACAAGAGAGGAGATGATGTTATCTGTGGTTCTTCCCTTATTTCTCAAACTAAATGAGGATCAAAGTAGGGCCAAATTATCAATGGGAATCTCCAGCTGAATTCCACACAGTTCTGGGGCTGGCCTGCCAGGGTGTTTTTAACTGCTACATTCTACTCAGTTTCCTCAGGAAATGTGCCTCCCAGCTGGACCTTGTGTGAGACAGTTGTCACAATATAAAACTGGAAATACAGACTTAAATTCTCCAGGAAGGCATTTTAAGAACAACTTCAGTTATAAACAAGGTATTTGGGGTGTTTTGTTGCAAAAACCATCTTTGTTTTTGAGAGTTACCATCCTTCTTGGTCCAAATTTGTATTGTTATAATGTACGGAAGAAATGTGTATTATTCAGCACCTTAGACACAGAAAAAAAAAATGTAGTGTTGAAGAGACTTAATGCCTCTGACCTGTAAGCATCCAAGACCTAGGGACAGCTTCATTCTCTCGTGTCAAATATAACCATATTTTTGCAAAACTGCTGCTGAAGAACCTCCAAAAAGCTTCTGTGGTTTTTGTTAAATTGCTGATACACAAAAATCTGTTTTAAACACGAGACTCTTTGTTAGGCTTAACTTTCTTTGGTAATCTAGCAAAATATTGGCTTAAGAAATCAAAATATCTATGTTCATTTCAACATGCTATCTTCAAAAAGAAGAAAACTACTTTCAATTTTTACATGAGAACATAATATGAAATCTTCCTGCATTTGCATATGAACAGGCTCCTGATAATTTCCTTGCTGTTTCTTTATTAACCATACAAGGGCAAAGAAATAAGGTCATCACATTCATTACTGTAATGGCAATTACATTAAGGATAGGAGTTATTTGGCCTTTTTTTCAAAGGTTTTTAGGAATACCAGATTTCTAGACCATAACACAGCACAGTAAGACATAAGAGGGAAATTGACCGGGACAAAAATTTTCTGCTAAAATAACAGCCAAGGTCAAAAGAAATTTCCTAGTCTACTCCTTTAAATGAACCCTATCAGCAGTGTTAAATAATTAAAACAGACACACAAAATTATACTGATCACAAGAAATCTGTTTCTCTACGGCTGTTAATGTAGTAAAACCTTGCAAGTGACAAGCTGCTGACTAATAGCATTACTAAATCAGACAGCTGACCAACATTTTTTCATCTACTTATTAAAGGATTAGGACAGGCCAGCCCCAACAGTGGCTGCTAAACAAGGATATGGCCTACAGTGATGTTATAGCAGAAGTAGGAAAGGTACTTCACGGTTGTTTCAATAAACATATTCAAAAGTGTTTCCACTTGTTTGGTTAATCTGGACTAAACACCAAACTTTAGGTCAGATCTTGAACCTCTGGAGAAGAGTATGGGTTCTTCAGAGAAAGACTCTTATGTATGCACACACAGGTGTAAAACAATTGTACACTGGAAACTTTGAGATCTGTTCTTTCATTGTTCAAAGCAACTGTACTAAGAAATACACTTGATTCTTAAGAAAGAGCAATCTGTGTGCCCTCATAGAGATCATGCTGTACCAATAATCCTTTTTAATAGATTACTTGGACCGAGGATGTCCACTTCATCTACTGCAGCAGATTTTTGCAGGACATCTGGCAGCAGTCTCCATCACATAAGCTTCTGCTAAGCACAGGGTCATAGCCAGGCTCTGTCTGCACCAGGAACTGCTGCAGACCAACAGGAGCAGATTGGTGCCCAGGAAAGAGTTATGCTGAGGACAGCATATCTACAAGAAGGACTGCAGTTGTCAACTATCACTACTTTAAATAAAATCTGGAATTCGAGCAGCATGCTAATAAGGCAGTGGATTGTCTTTCTATCAGTGTTTTACAAAATTGGGAAGGTTGATGACATAGTAACTAAAGCTTTTCTTGAAAGTTCCTTTGGTAAAGGCATGAGAAGTGGTTATCAATATGATATCACCTTCAGGTATGATTTCTTAAAGAAAACTTTCTTTTGAAAAATGAAATAGGAAATTAAGCTTGTAGCCTATGCACAGAAAATATTAAACTGTTTTACCCAAAGAATTAAGATAGAACAGGAGACCACTGTGAACTAGCGGCTACTTCTTAGTTAACTGGTGAGCAAGGTAAAACAGTGCCCACTCTCATCCTTCACAAGCATCTGTTTGTGAACCGGCACTTTTCAGGGCATGGAAATGAATTGGAAAGTCTCCTTCCTCCACCTCTCTTTGGTAATGAAGTAACTGCCAGTTCATAAGTCTTTTTAAAGATTAAAACAATAAACCACACGATCATGTTCTCATTCCTCATGCATTTTTGGTTTATAATGTTATTATTCCAGGACCTGTTGCATAATTAGTAGCTCTTGAAACAGTGAAGTCAGCTGCAGCAGTTAACTCATTCACATTGTAGTAAACAACCATTTTCTTAGGCAAAATATCCCTCCCCCTATTCTCTCCAACTAAGGCAAGCTGAGTAAAAGAGCATGGTGATAAATGAAACAAAACGGAGAAACCAGCTGAAGAGAAAATCACAAGGCAGAAATGAGAAAACTGCTAACTCCTATCCTTTTATTTTCCAAATAATTACTTAAGATGGCAATAACCAGATGGTAAGTATTTTCTTTGCTTACAAGAATACCAATAAATACCAACAGTATTATTTGAAACTTTGTGCTACAAGCACAAGATATGTCATTGCATGCCGGCCAGAAACCAAACAAGCCCTTCACAAGATGAAACCTTTCCTTTGGCAAAAGCAGTGAGCCCCATACATGAACCCAACCTTGTGAATTGGAAAGAAGGGAGAAGATGAATGGAGGGAAGGAGCTGGGAAGTATTTTATAGCTGTCCTTAAACAATGGATTCAGAGACCACCAGGTATAAACATGAATAGTACCCACCGTGCCACACAAGGATCAGTGCAGGCTCTGTGCAAGATTCAGGCAGTTCCACTGATTCTCAGCATTGTTTCGTCAGCCAAAAGTGTAAAACCACTGAACAAATATCTCTGCTGGGCAGTCTGGCTGTTGAACATTTGGAGGAACTGAAAACAGGGTTTTTTTTGATGAGGTGGAAAAGAAGCTGGTATAAGGATTGAGGAATGACATCAAGCCAGGCCAAAATCCCTGGAGAGGTACTGCTGCAACGACTTAATTGATGGTTTTTCCAACTGCACTTAGCAAAGCAAAGAAAAGTAGAAATTGTTGTTTTCCATTTTTTTTCTTAATTTCTAAATGCCTTATTTTGCTCTGTGTTTCATGTCTGTGGGTTGTTTGGGTTTTTTCCAAACCTCCTTCTCATTAAAATTAGAAATTGCCTGACATCTGTTCTTTCTTTTCAAGCATCCAAACTCTGAAATCCCATAATCTGTAAATGGGAAAGGACGATTACTGAGAAACTTGGCTGAACTACATGTGAGACACATTATGGGACATTTCAGCAATCAGTTTAAAATCATTGGCTTCAAGTGTGTTATTTCAGAATTGCAGGCAGTATCTGTAACTTATGTTACCTAAAATATCCAAAGGAAAGTTTTAACAAACATAAAAAGCTGGCTGTCTGCATAGGCAAGTCAGTCTGTAGTATTTGAAAAAGAAAAAACAATACTGTGATAGAACAAGATGGAATGGGCACTATTAGAAAAGCTGGTATGCAGTTCTCACTGAAGAAGAAATATCACAGGACATGTACTATTGGTCACAGCCAACAGGCAGGATATATTTCAGTATCTACCTGATCATCCAGATATAAGACAGATCCAAATCAGTAAGCAATTTTGCCAATGAAAATTCTAACAGCACACATTATAGATATGAAAGACTGTGCAGAACTTTATATTAAACAAGAAAATTTGTCATTATTTTTTGAATGTACTTCAAAATATAGTTTAGATAATTTAGGGTTTGCTTAGAAATGTTAATTATTCATACTTAGACACAGAACAGTTGCTATTTTCAGATGTATTCCAAATTATGATTATTTCAAGTGCTGTGTTGGATATATATGGACACACATCAAGCAAGACAAGAGGTACTAGAAAAGCCCAAGAATGAACCCAAGCTAGAAGAAGGCCAAGTTCACAGGAGAATGTACACATGGTTTCTCCCTGAACAGACGGCACTGAGGTATTTTATCTTCCAGTAAGTAATGTGTACTCTGTGTATGTAATGCAGCCTCAGTGGATATATTGATTTAATTCATTATTTTATTACCCCATGACAGATTAAAGGTGTGGGTATAGATCTGGGATATCTCATGAGTGAAGAACTACTGCACAATCTTATAGTAATTCACGGAGAACAATCACACATGCACCTGTAATCCTCACTTAAATAAAGTTTCACTTCAGAAAGACAAGTTTATATGTTCACATTGCTGCAAAGAAAAAGGACAAATACAAAAATTATTATGATAAACTGTCAAGAATATTCACGTTAGTACCCATACTTTCTATTGTGTCTGGAACTCTTCCCATTCATCCTCTTTGCACTTGGATGCAAAACAAATACTAACCATCAAAGAGTGTATGGTGTAATACTTGCTACATCATTTGGATAGTTCAAAAGGCATTATCAAATCCAAACAAAAGTAAATGCTTAATACAAGTTGCCCACACTGAAGAAAAACCAAGACAAAACAAAATCAGTTTTGCATGTCCAGAGAGAAGCACAGAGAGGCTCAACCGGAGCAGCTACTACAGACAAGAGGAGCGTGAACATCCCTCACTCCTTTCCTTCCATTAGAGCCTGCAAGTCCCTTGTGCCATGGCAGGATGTGCAGCCCCCAGCAGGAAGGGTGCACCCAGGCTGAGCAGCACAGTGTGCTGGGTGCTGGCACAGGCTGCAGAAGGAGGCCCTGGGAAGAGAGGGGCTGCTCAGACCCCCATTCCAGAGCCACACTGACCTACCTTATCAATGCAGGGCACCTCCAGCCAGGGAATAACTCAGTGCTCTGACTCCGTGATTCAGGAGGCTGAACAAATGCTTTATTAAGCTATATTATATCACACTAATACAATATTATAACCACACTAAAGAGATACTACTGAGAAATCCCTGACTGTCTGGAGACAGACAGGACAGCTTCGACCCAATCCATCCAATCAACCCTGTCCAATTAACAAATCACTCTCAGTAAACAATCTCCATAACACATTCCACATGTGCCAAACAACAGGAGCAGCGAGTAGAGGTAAGAATTGTTTTCTCTTCTTCTCTGAGGTTCTCACTGCCTTTCCCAGGGAAAATCCTGGGAGAGAGAATTATGTCTCTCTGTTCAGAGAATGTGAATACCACACTACCTGAAAGCTACCACAACGATGAAATGGTGCAAAATAAAGAAAGGGCATGGTAATAGTGATTCTTCAAACCTTCTACTTGGGTACTCTTTAAAATACTTCTATCATTGATTAACATGACCTTTGCAATGACTTCTGAATTAATCCCTAACTGACTACACTGGGATTCTCTTTACATAAACTACAGATTCTTTTGGCAATGTGAGCTTAATCAATGACTGACTAGAGAAGTTATTTTGAATGCTGCCTTCATCTTAACTCTACATTGTAAATGTCTTATTTCCCTTCTTGTAGGTCTGGCTCAGTAACTCTCACGTTTGTTTACATACCCACATTTACACACCAATATGTCTATAGGAAGGAGATGTCAGAGTGGCTTTGAATGCACACAGCAAATGATGTTTGCAACAGGCCCTAATGAGAATGAATCAGTCATTCAAACAGCATTATCCCTTTGAGATATGAACAAGGCAGCCTGTCACATTTAGAGACTAATGCCATGCTTTTGCCAGAGTTCCAAGACTGCAAATGAAGATGCCATTTTGGTTTTTCCTAGCTTTACAGTGTTTGACACCACCAGTAATTTTTAAAAACTTTCGTTCATGCACAGTTAAATATAATATCTTCAATTCTCTTTCTATAGATACTAATACCAGTATTAAAAATTGGGATTTTAAACAGATCAGTTTTATAGAAAAATCAACCCTTACAAACACCAGCCATTTGCTTAATAAGTCCTGTTCAGCTCTTTATATTTTATGTATATATATTATGATCTTTACATTCCTCTGCTGCCCTGATCCAACATTAAAAGTTGCTGTTACATCCTGGTATTTCAACAAGACACTGGATGAAACAAGTTAAATTCCTTTCTAATTACTGATAAAGAATGTACTGTCTAGCACTGAAAGCATTCATATATACAAATATAATGCTATATACTTATGATAAAACATGCTGCTAGGTGAGATAAAGACAAACAATTATTTCATATAAATAAATAATTAATAGATGCATATACAGACCTGGTTTTATAGTCTTCTCACTCAGCCTCCACATTTTATCCTGCATTTGATTAATTTAATAAACATTTCACTGAAATAGTAAGCAGCCCTTCCTTAAGCACTATGTACTGCATTCTGACATTCATGACAGGGGAAAACAAGTGACTTTCACCTCAAACTCTCATTAATCTTTATATATATATATATATATATTATATATATATATATATGTTCAAACTGCTTATGCAAATGCAACTAATTGCATCCTCTAAAAAGGCATCTGAAATACATAAAAGAATGCAAACCAGTTTCTGTCAATATAAGCCTACTGTAACATGCTTTTTCACAGCAGCAAGTATTGAAATTAAATAATATAAAAAGTTCAATTAAAAGTTCAGTGTTGTTCCCATACTTTTCTTCAGTCTTTTCCTGCTCCAATATCAATCCATTATTTTGCATCCAGAAATTATGACACAAAAGTAGTAGATAATGGCATGTCTAGTTGCCAACAAATTAACAGTGTATTATTTTAATCTGTAAAGCACCATGTATCCTGATGCTGTTGCAAGAAGCAGAGGAAGAGTGGTGGGAGTTACACTGTGGGAGAAAAAATTATCCCCATTCTGGAAGAAGATATTCCCAGCAATAAGGCTTTATCACATCATGCCTACACACAGATCTGGAAGTCTCTGCTTTATTGGGATTGTCACAGATTGATGATGTCCTTTTTAAAGAATAACAGAAGCATTTTGGGGAAACACCTCCAAGCACTTGGCTGTGATTATCTTTTAGTAACAAGAAGGTGCAGAGTGGGAAGAAGTTAAAGTTGCTCTGTATCAGCGATGCTTTGTGAATTGATGAACTCTGAGCTCCAGCCTTTGGAGAAACTTCCTTCCTCTCTCACCCAGCCATCACTCCAAGTCCCCTTGAAATCCAGTTCCTCCCTAGACCCTCTAATCTCTCACATTTTTTCCTCAGACCTGCATCCTGAAGGCCTCCTTGAACTATTCTCAGTATGTGCTGCCTCAGGAAGGAAGCTCATCAGAGTCCACAGCTATTTGGTCTGCACTTCAGCCTTCCCTTTGGCAAAGGAGTGAATTTGGCTCACTCCCCTCTAGTCCAGCAGCTATCTCCAATATGCTTGTAAGAACTTGTACAAGAAAGAATTTGTAAAATAAATAACCAGCTGAAGAGAGATATAGGCCATCCCTAAGTAGAACAAAAGACAAAACCAAAACGTCATTGAACTAGGATTAAAGTTGCAAATTCAGATCATATTTTAAATTCTTTTCAAACAAGATTTGGGAAAGGTACAGCAGCATATGCCATCAGGAAAACTAAAAGGAAAAATTAGTCAGGTTACATAGGATGTAACCTGTACTGGAAGAAGAGTAAGTATTTCTCCAGATAAAATAACTGCCAGGAAAAAAACACAACCCACCATTTAGAAGACTATGATTTGGACAAGACAACAAAAGGGAAAATATTGTCAAAACAGAATATATTTTAGAGTAATATGAAAGCAGTCCTGCATGATTTATTCCTTAATTTAGTCAAGACGGCAGCTTACATTAGTTAAAAGTAAATATGAACCAAGAGCTTCTTCATGCAGGGAAAAAGTGATGTAAGTGGCAGGAGAGACATGCAGTTACACCATTAAACACAGCACATTTTTAAACCACCTAAGTGCTGACAGGCTTTTGTGCTGCTGTGCAAGGTTTCAGCCTTAAAAAGCCAGCTTGCAGCTCCTTTCTTTGATGACTGGGGACAGGGTGGGAAATACTGGCCTACAGAGAAATATCTCAATTCTTTTAGGAGTTAACATACTGACCTGCAAGCTCACACTGGTTGTGCATTTCCCTTTTTAAAAAGAGTTCTAATTCAGTCTTCTTGAAAATATATTAATTTTTGATAGTCTTTGGATTAACTGCAAGTCTGCCAATTTCATGCTTAACCTAAATCTTCGTGTCAGTGTAGAGCAAACAGGGAAAGGAAAAAATGCCATGCTTTTAAAACTACAAAAGGATTAAAGAGGAGTAATCTGTACACATTGAGCTATTCTTCCAATAAGTCTAAGAACACTGGGGACATTCCAAAAGATTAGAAGACACAAAACAACAGATTTTTTTTTGAGAGTCAACAGACTATACAAATAATTTTAATGCCCCACATCCTTCTTCTGATCTCATATAAAATAATTTCAGAGTCAACAAGCAGCTTGATTTATGTATGATAAATGAACACATGCCAATTTAAACATGAACTAACAGAATATAAGCCGCTCTCTAAATTCACGTATAAATATAAGTGGAAAGTGCAAGACTTATTATGAGTGTAAGGCATCTAACTTGATACTAATGCATTCTGATTAAAGAGACTTCTTAATGCTGGATACATTAAACTGATGTAGAGTGCAGCCCTGAGCATAGAATCAGTGATGAATTGGTGAATTTTTCAAGAAACACCACATGAATGAGTTATCAGCTCACCATCTCTTAATATTTTTACCAGTGGCCTGGAAGGAAAATTCATCACTGATCAGGGTTAAAGAGAAGGCAAAATTTGTGGGACAATGATGAATGACAGGAGTAATCAGTTCCCCCTCTAAATTTGGTAGGGTAAGAAGAGAAATTAGTCCCACACAAACGACAGATCCCACCTTAGCTCAAAAATGGCAAGCTACAATAATCAGAAAGGTACTGCCTTCTCTAATAGGAAATAAAGGAAATTTTGAAGTTGTTTAAGAAAAGGAACCTAAATTATTTGACACTACAGCCATAGAGATGATAAGAGCATAAATGTTTTAAGTCATTAGATGCTGTTAGAACAAGCAATGCTGCATTATCCTTCTTCTCCCACAAGCAGTACAAGCCAATAATACCAAGGTACATGTAGCATATTATGTAAGTTCTCAGCTCCCAATGTTCTGGGAAAACCAGATAAGTTATGCCTCAGTGCTTAGAGGCATATGAGTATTTTTGCTGCTGTTGCTGGAAGTATATAGTACTTTAGGAGGATTGGGGCTTTTTTTCCTCCAAAGCTTTGACCTGGAAAAAAAAGAATTTTCATACATATGCATCATACTTTGAGAATCAGGATTTGCTTCTCTACAGCAGTTCTTTGGTAGCATGTATACATATTTCTTTATCAACTTCAGTATTACCATGCTATTTATTTCCCAACTGCATAAATTGAGTGTTCTTTGTATTTCTTCCTGTTGCTAGAGAAAAGCTAAAAGCAGGAGTTGGAATAAGTTCATCCTTTGTAATTATTTAGCTTCCTTATAATATACATCTTACCATAAAGAATTTAGCAACAGAGAAGTTATGAGACTTCCCTGACAAAATGATATACTGAACTACATTAATTCCCAATCTTTCTATAGGCATTCACAACGTTATTTTTAACCTCACATGCTCACAGCTGTCTTTACAGTGAATTCTAAGAACCATTAGATGGTTTGGTTTTGCTTTTGGGAGAAGGGAATTTAAGAACAGGGGTTAGGAAAAGAAACAAACAAAAAAGTAAAACATTTATAATTGTGAAGTGACTTTTCTTTCCATCAACCTTCTGTCCATTTCATTGTTTCCCTTTTATATAATAGGATGCAACCTGGCAGAGTCCTGCAATTCACTCTAACCTTTTTTTTTCAGTCCAGGCTTCAAAGTGAATTGGCTGTCTTGGCAAGACAATGCCCCAGAAACATACGAGTGGGATTTACACCATTCTGTCTGTGTAATAGACCAGGAAGCTTTTACAAATGTTTATTACCTCACAGAGTGCCCTTAAGAAGGGAACTCAAGTGCAGGGTACTTTCCATCAAAGCCTGTTTCAGCAACATATGGTATAATCAGTTCCAAATTAATCTTCATATGACGGAGAAGAGAGTCAGAAAAAAGTCTGTATTAACCTTTTGCACTGGAGGAGAGAACACATAAGTGAATTGCTGGTCAGCAGGCACAGTCTAAGGCTAGAGATTGTCACCACCCGAACAGGCAATGTCACTGCAGGACAGGCAGCTGACACACACAGGGGTCACCTGCAGGCTCCTGCTCACAAAAACACCCCACAAGCCACGTGCCCTACAGGCCTTGACAAGGTCAGTCGGAATCCTGGGTCCAGTTTCCAGCACAACTTGGATGGAAAGCCATGAAATGGAGGGTGCTTGGAATGAAGAAAAGGTTTGGGGAACAAAGGGCCTGAGAGACTTTACCTGCCCACACAGAAAAGAGCTGCTACAAGGAGGAAGGGAATAAACTGCTCATGTTCACACAGGCACAGTAGAAATTAAGGAGTTGATACTACATAATAGATTTTAGAAAGTCTCCTTTTCCTATTTCTTTCTCATGGCAGGGTTCTTCTGACAGCTGATATGGCAAAATAAAGCCCCCCTTACCACAGAGCCCCATTTAATTTATAATTTGCATGTCACCAGGCCACCATCAGTAAAAAGAGGGTGAGGTGGTACAACTTCTGTAACTACACTTTTGAATAAATGCTGTTGACAAACAGGGAGAAAATGCCATCTATCCTTCAACAGCACTTAATTGGCACCTACTGCAGTGGTTTTTTGCCTAAATACCACTTACTACACTGTACTTCAATATATGAGTATCCTTTAATAATGTAGCAGATACATCAGTTTCATATTTAAGAAACACGTTCCTATATAATGAGATTGCATATTACGTACTATATATATTTAATAATTGCATCATGTAAAATTAATCTGTTGGCCCATTACATGCTTACCCAATATCTACATATTCTCTCTGCTTTTCTTGTAATTTTCTTCTTTTAAAGGCCATAATATTTTTAGCCTGCCACTTCATGAAACCAAACAATTAAAAGAATTTCAACACACACTTCACATTATATATATACTTATATCATAAATATTGATTGCTCTAAATTGTATTCCAAACACCCAACTTAGATCTGATGAAAGCACTTGCCATTTCAGCTTTAGAGGGATGTCATCAGTCTTGACAGCTGATGATTTGGATCTCTGGCTACTGCTAGATGATTATATAAATTGTGCTAAAGATAACTTTTTCCATTATTCTAAAATCATAAAGCTGCAGGATTTCTCTCTAACATACACTTTACTAATTTTTCCACTGGTCTTAGATTCATGGTTTGAGAAAGCCAAGAAATATACTGGGAGATATCTTTCCTCATGATCTTCTGATACATGAGGAAAAAATGAACATCACCTACATTTATACTACATAGTCAGTTTCCTACAGAGCAGTATTACAGTCAATTAAAAACTTAAACTATTCAACAAGTTATCAGATAATCTTTTAATGTAAATCTTGTTTATTTACATAGGACAAATTCTACTAGATTTTGCTTTGGCTGATTTGGAGATACATGTCTGCAAGGCAAGACAATTTTTTACTCATTCATATAAACCTACCAGTTCCCATAAACAATGGACATACATGGCTATTTACAGCATTTCCCTAACTGTCACACAAGAAGAATAGATATACTGTGGAGACCTTAAGATATTTTGTTCATTCAACCTCAGGAAAAGAAATTCTCATAATGTTAAATTCCATGGAGTTTGCAAGAACAAAGATTTTGTTATGATACATCTACTGTGATGACAGAGTGTGTTCTCTGCTGATAAAGGCAGGCAGATTGCCAGGATTATGTGTGCAGATTAACAAATGCAGACTCTCTATGTTCTTTTGTACTAGACTGGAGCAGCTGCTGCATTTTGGGGAGTACAAACTGTATTCCTTCAACAGTCAGTGTGGTTTTGTCCCCTTGTTGCTGTGTGTATGTACTACACAGAGCTGGTAGTGAAGCTCTCCTTATGTTTACATGACTGACCCACACCTCCTGCTAAAAGCTGCTCACTATTTTCCATAATAGGAAGAAAGCAGTGCTCTTCCACTGCCTGCTACAACCATGTAAGATTTTTAGCTTTGTGCTAGCCAGTATAAGGGATTTCTCTTCCTTACCATGGTTCAAACAAACTGATGAAGAAATTCCTTCTAGGTAGTCTGTAAAACAATTCACAGATACATCTTTTCCTAATAGCTCAGTTAGTGTGCTCCAAAATATACTTAACCCAGCAGAAGAAAGACCATTCCTAAACATTTATTTAAATAAACCTTTTCACATATTTAAAGATACAAAGAAAGTTCACAGCAGCAAACCAACAGCCAAAAACCAAACCACACTACGTAACAGTGCTATTGAAACAGGAAGAAAATGTTCTTAAACTGTGTTTAACAAAATGGACCTTCTTTCAAGGTTAATGAAAATACTTCCTGACCTTTGTAGAAAGCATTTTATACATACTATCTGGCTTTCTTTATAGGCTTAATTCATGACATATTTATTTCATAATTTATTCCTCCTTTTAACTGGTTTTCTTTTTGTGCTTCAGGAGTGGATTTTGGTATGCTCTCAGGTGGTTGTTTTGGGTTTTTTAAATTAAATCACCACCATCACCCCCTTCTCCTCCACCTCTCCCTCTCCCGCAGGTTAAAAGCATCATAAGATGGAATAATAATTAAGAACACAATCAGAAGCTCTTTGATTTAAATCTTGAGTTTGTTCAAGGCAGAAGAACAACTATTTTGCAAGGAAGTGAACAAGATAGACAACAGAAAGTAATAATGCACTGCATTATTTTCTCATGAGAGGCATGAGGCTTGACTTTGGGAGGTACTACCTTCTCTTGAGGTTCATTTAATTTCCTGTCATTATTTCCAAAAGCAGCAGTTTGATTTAGTAGATCACGTATCTCGTTTGGAAGACATATTGCAATATTCTCTTCTCATTTTAGTAAAAGATTAAATGTAGTTACCACAATTTTGCATTAGACTAAGCATGATGTGCTGCTATTTCTAAATATTTCCTACTACTTTCAGCTGGCAAAGGCCAGTNATTCTCTCTGCTTTTCTTGTAATTTTCTTCTTTTAAAGGCCATAATATTTTTAGCCTGCCACTTCATGAAACCAAACAATTAAAAGAATTTCAACACACACTTCACATTATATATATACTTATATCATAAATATTGATTGCTCTAAATTGTATTCCAAACACCCAACTTAGATCTGATGAAAGCACTTGCCATTTCAGCTTTAGAGGGATGTCATCAGTCTTGACAGCTGATGATTTGGATCTCTGGCTACTGCTAGATGATTATATAAATTGTGCTAAAGATAACTTTTTCCATTATTCTAAAATCATAAAGCTGCAGGATTTCTCTCTAACATACACTTTACTAATTTTTCCACTGGTCTTAGATTCATGGTTTGAGAAAGCCAAGAAATATACTGGGAGATATCTTTCCTCATGATCTTCTGATACATGAGGAAAAAATGAACATCACCTACATTTATACTACATAGTCAGTTTCCTACAGAGCAGTATTACAGTCAATTAAAAACTTAAACTATTCAACAAGTTATCAGATAATCTTTTAATGTAAATCTTGTTTATTTACATAGGACAAATTCTACTAGATTTTGCTTTGGCTGATTTGGAGATACATGTCTGCAAGGCAAGACAATTTTTTACTCATTCATATAAACCTACCAGTTCCCATAAACAATGGACATACATGGCTATTTACAGCATTTCCCTAACTGTCACACAAGAAGAATAGATATACTGTGGAGACCTTAAGATATTTTGTTCATTCAACCTCAGGAAAAGAAAATCTCATAATGTTAAATTCCATGGAGTTTGCAAGAACAAAGATTTTGTTATGATACATCTACTGTGATGACAGAGTGTGTTCTTTGCTGATAAAGGCAGGCAGATTGCCAGGATTATGTGTGCAGATTAACAAATGCAGACTCTCTATGTTCTTTTGTACTAGACTGGAGCAGCTGCTGCATTTTGGGGAGTACAAACTGTATTCCTTCAACAGTCAGTGTGGTTTTGTCCCCTTGTTGCTGTGTGTATGTACTACACAGAGCTGGTAGTGAAGCTCTCCTTATGTTTACATGACTGACCCACACCTCCTGCTAAAAGCTGCTCACTATTTTCCATAATAGGAAGAAAGCAGTGCTCTTCCACTGCCTGCTACAACCATGTAAGATTTTTAGCTTTGTGCTAGCCAGTATAAGGGATTTCTCTTCCTTACCATG
>WBNQ01028488.1:0-17635 GCA_013401375.1 Spizella passerina | reverse complement strand
GGCCACAAAGTAACTCACAAATACATATTTGTATAAGATGGACCTTGAAATGTCTTTATGTTAAAAGGTGATAGTGGCTTATATAAGGTAAAAGATGACAAAAGGACCCCTTACAGGAGACAAATCCCAGTGCTTCCTATATTTAAGAACTTCCTAACTTTAGGCTGAAGTATGAATCACCATGTTGGAGCAATTTATTTTACCCTTGCATCAGGCTGCCTAGGGCTGCAGCCTTTGGCTAGGAATTAGATTGTGGAGCTGAATGTGAAATGACAACACCAAAATGCACTGGCTTCCCTTTGTCAAAGAGGGGGTGAGGAGGAGGCAACATGGTGTTAGAAAGCAACCAGAGAGGTTCCCCAGCTTAGCATTTCCAGAGCCAGTGCTGACCTACATTGACCTGCCTCCCAGAACCAAAGCTCTGCCATGCTGGTGCTGAAAGGATTACTTCCCCATGGTTTTCAGTCGTCAATCTTCCAACCTAAAGCTCCTTTCTCCTTAAGATTCTCAATAATTGTTCTGCTTCAGCAACCAGAGAGTCACCATAAATCACCTTTCTACAGTACTTTTCCCCCTTCTGTGCTCTCTCAGGGTGTTTTGTCATTGATCTTGTCTGCCCTGCAACTCTTTTCACTATTTTAGCTGCATTTAATTAGCATGGCCATTTATAATGCTCAGAACTGGAGTGTTTGTGGATTTGAAAAGAGCTGATTTCTAAAAGGTGTTTTAGAAATGCTTTGAGATTCCACATCACCAGAAAAATGTGGGGAAGCGAAAAGCAGGGCAGTAGCTAGGCACCTCATTCTTTCCAGCAAATGCTGTACTCTGCTAGTTACTATGGCTGGCTGATAAGGAACACTTTTGAGAGTGATTGTTTCTACTTACCACTGCAAATTTCAGTATCAAAATTCCTATGTATACTTGTGCCCTGAAGCCCTCTGCAGAAGATCCTCCTGGCTTCTGCCCAAGTGTGTCCCCTCTCCTAGGCCCCCTGGATCTGACAAATTACTTTGTCCAAGCAGAGCTGAGAGGGATTCTCTTTGAGAGTAAGAACTGTAAGAATGCATCTGTAAGAATGCTCTGTAAGAATGCTCATGTGGATGGTTGAAAGAGTAGGATCCCACTGTGAGATGGAGCTGAGCAATGTGACAGGGTGGAAGCACTCTGTGTGACTTCTGAGGAACCAGGCTGAGTTTCAGAAGGAGATGTTCCAGAATTTATACCTGAGACAAAGACTAGGCAGAAAGCAGTTTGACTGGACAGTCAGGCCCAGGTTGTTGATCTGGGGAGCTGGAAGTGCCCAAGTTTTTGCCAGAAAAAATACTTAAGACACCCAAGATCCTGGTTCTGCATGTGGCACTATCTTGGTATAGCTGGCTGCCACAGGACCTCTGGCACATCAGCATCCCTTACTCACCTCAGGAACCAGGCCCAGGAAACCTCATATTCCCTCAGCAACCATTTTAAAATGAATACAGATAGAACAAATGCTGCACAGTCTCAGGAGCCTAGGCATGTGTCTTTACATTGTATTCTGCAGTACTGTCCCTACAATTGTTCCTTTTTGCCTACATGGTATAAAATTGTCAGATCATTTAAGGGTGTTTTAGTTGGGTAAGCAACCCTGCACCCTTGCAGAATGGGTTTCAAAAATAAATTTTTTTCAAAAAGAAGCTTGCAGGATTTGGGGCAGTCTCCTGCTAAGCCGCCGACTCTGCAGCCTGTTCTCACTGGGACTGCCAACACCTGCCATCAGGATCTGGGATGTACACAGGAGAGAGAAGGAGAGGTTAGTTTCGTATCAGGAGTGGGGAAGGAGACTGCCACTGGGACAGAGAGCAAAAGTCAAGATGCAATGAATCTGTGTCCTTGCAGCTCTACAAGTTTTGAACATGTTGCTGCCAGTCATTGGTTACAGGTGAGCTTCCCAAAGCATTGTCTTATCCCTGGAAACTGGCACACTGCCTGGTCTGCAACATCCTAGGAGTGTCTTTTCTGCACAGAAAGTTTTCTCTGAGCCCTTTTACAAGCTGTTACAAGGGCCTTGGAGGCAGCAAGGGTGTATTGGTTGCTGTAGCACTGCCAGCAAACCTGTAATGTTTTGCCCAGCTGCCTGGCAGCACACCCAACCCTGAAAGAGTTTGGAGCCTGGTTAAAGTTCTTGGACAGGTCAGGGGTTAGGCTGAACTGACCATAATAAAAAGGGATCCCCTCAGGCCACCAGTTTTTTAAACAGCAGAAGACATCAGAAGTTCCTGGCTTGTGTCTGGTGGAATGTATCCAAATGCCAAAACATGCTGTCATCTTGGACTCTGCCAGGGTAACCAGTTTATGAACTATCCTTGCTGACTAACAAGGCTCGTGCAGATCAGGTGAGGGATCCTTCCTAGCTCTTGCAGACACAGACCCCACGTGAAAAGCAACCAAAGGAATGTGGGTCCTAATTCTGTCTCTTTTGGTGAAATGGTACTAGGTAAATTCCCTTGCAGGTCACTCCTGATGCCAAGTTCTACCCTTTACCTCATTCTAACACACAAAAGTAACAAGCCCCAGCATGCCTGCACAGGCAGCACAAGGCAGAAGAACAGTAGAAGAGGGAGCTGTCTGTATCCAGCCACAGAAAGTGCTGCTGGTCTCATCTCTTCTGCCTCAGTTAGCAAAGCTGGACACAGGCCTGGAGAATCTTTCCCAAATGGGACAGCTCTCATACCACCTTGTACCCCATTAATATGCAGTAGTGATGTGCCCTGTGCACCAAAGAGGCCCTCAGATGTGAACACTAAAGATGCAAGTCAGTTAAAATGACCTGGCCTAGGACCATGGATGGTCACCTCTCTCGAGGTGACCACTGCAGACAGTACATGTGTAGCCACAGGAACTCAGTGACAGGACTTCAGAAGCCCAGCTGCCAACTTTGTGCTTTAATTACTCAATAATGGTCCCTCCTGTATTTATATGTTCCTAAAAAAGAAAACATAGGGAAATGTGGAGACCTCAATAGAACATGATAAGGTTCTGGAACAAGTTGTCCTCTTTACTGTTGTTGCCTTGCCCAAATGCCTGAGGCCTCTCTCACCATCCTGTATCTGCTGTCACTTCTTTCCAGGTTTGTCAGGGATAAGTCCTAGTGATGCAGTTTCTCATTACTCACCTTCCCTCCTTCTGAGCGCTAGTCTGGCTTGCAGGGGTCCAAGCAAAGAGATATAAACAAAAGCAGTTTATACAACAAATAGACCTGCTTTCAACACAGCAGACACAACATTTAGGTCAATTTATCTTCTGGTGAAGAAACATTCACTTGTTGAAATCATTGTTATATTTGCAGTTGACTTCATCTGCATGCCCCAAACAAGTTTGCACACCCTCAGCTTCCTCTCTTTCTTTCTTTCTCTCATCTCCCTCTCAACGACTTCACAAGAATTTCAAAGCAAAGGCTGGCAACNGGTTCTGCATGTGGCACTATCTTGGTATAGCTGGCTGCCACAGGACCTCTGGCACATCAGCATCCCTTACTCACCTCAGGAACCAGGCCCAGGAAACCTCATATTCCCTCAGCAACCATTTTAAAATGAATACAGATAGAACAAATGCTGCACAGTCTCAGGAGCCTAGGCATGTGTCTTTACATTGTATTCTGCAGTACTGTCCCTACAATTGTTCCTTTTTGCCTACATGGTATAAAATTGTCAGATCATTTAAGGGTGTTTTAGTTGGGTAAGCAACCCTGCACCCTTGCAGAATGGGTTTCAAAAATAAATTTTTTTCAAAAAGAAGCTTGCAGGATTTGGGGCAGTCTCCTGCTAAGCCGCCGACTCTGCAGCCTGTTCTCACTGGGACTGCCAACACCTGCCATCAGGATCTGGGATGTACACAGGAGAGAGAAGGAGAGGTTAGTTTCGTATCAGGAGTGGGGAAGGAGACTGCCACTGGGACAGAGAGCAAAAGTCAAGATGCAATGAATCTGTGTCCTTGCAGCTCTACAAGTTTTGAACATGTTGCTGCCAGTCATTGGTTACAGGTGAGCTTCCCAAAGCATTGTCTTATCCCTGGAAACTGGCACACTGCCTGGTCTGCAACATCCTAGGAGTGTCTTTTCTGCACAGAAAGTTTTCTCTGAGCCCTTTTACAAGCTGTTACAAGGGCCTTGGAGGCAGCAAGGGTGTATTGGTTGCTGTAGCACTGCCAGCAAACCTGTAATGTTTTGCCCAGCTGCCTGGCAGCACACCCAACCCTGAAAGAGTTTGGAGCCTGGTTAAAGTTCTTGGACAGGTCAGGGGTTAGGCTGAACTGACCATAATAAAAAGGGATCCCCTCAGGCCACCAGTTTTTTAAACAGCAGAAGACATCAGAAGTTCCTGGCTTGTGTCTGGTGGAATGTATCCAAATGCCAAAACATGCTGTCATCTTGGACTCTGCCAGGGTAACCAGTTTATGAACTATCCTTGCTGACTAACAAGGCTCGTGCAGATCAGGTGAGGGATCCTTCCTAGCTCTTGCAGACACAGACCCCACGTGAAAAGCAACCAAAGGAATGTGGGTCCTAATTCTGTCTCTTTTGGTGAAATGGTACTAGGTAAATTCCCTTGCAGGTCACTCCTGATGCCAAGTTCTACCCTTTACCTCATTCTAACACACAAAAGTAACAAGCCCCAGCATGCCTGCACAGGCAGCACAAGGCAGAAGAACAGTAGAAGAGGGAGCTGTCTGTATCCAGCCACAGAAAGTGCTGCTGGTCTCATCTCTTCTGCCTCAGTTAGCAAAGCTGGACACAGGCCTGGAGAATCTTTCCCAAATGGGACAGCTCTCATACCACCTTGTACCCCATTAATATGCAGTAGTGATGTGCCCTGTGCACCAAAGAGGCCCTCAGATGTGAACACTAAAGATGCAAGTCAGTTAAAATGACCTGGCCTAGGACCATGGATGGTCACCTCTCTCGAGGTGACCACTGCAGACAGTACATGTGTAGCCACAGGAACTCAGTGACAGGACTTCAGAAGCCCAGCTGCCAACTTTGTGCTTTAATTACTCAATAATGGTCCCTCCTGTATTTATATGTTCCTAAAAAAGAAAACATAGGGAAATGTGGAGACCTCAATAGAACATGATAAGGTTCTGGAACAAGTTGTCCTCTTTACTGTTGTTGCCTTGCCCAAATGCCTGAGGCCTCTCTCACCATCCTGTATCTGCTGTCACTTCTTTCCAGGTTTGTCAGGGATAAGTCCTAGTGATGCAGTTTCTCATTACTCACCTTCCCTCCTTCTGAGCGCTAGTCTGGCTTGCAGGGGTCCAAGCAAAGAGATATAAACAAAAGCAGTTTATACAACAAATAGACCTGCTTTCAACACAGCAGACACAACATTTAGGTCAATTTATCTTCTGGTGAAGAAACATTCACTTGTTGAAATCATTGTTATATTTGCAGTTGACTTCATCTGCATGCCCCAAACAAGTTTGCACACCCTCAGCTTCCTCTCTTTCTTTCTTTCTCTCATCTCCCTCTCAACGACTTCACAAGAATTTCAAAGCAAAGGCTGGCAACTTGTTAAAAAACACAAAGACCCTGTCCATGCTAGCCAGAGAGAAAGTGCTGGTACCTGTCTGTCAAGAACTTGTGGCTTTTCAGTTTGCATATTTCTTGCTAACATTGTTTATCCAGGTAGCACAGATGGGGCATATCATTTGGCAAGCTTACCCCTAAGCTTTTTACAACAAGGATGATAACAGGTGCAAGATAAGGGATACAGACAAAACCAGGAGTTCATTACAAATACATTTGCATCCAAAGCAGCAGTAGAAGGACTTGGCTTTCACTTATCTTAAAAGCACACACTTTGTGAATTCCATTCAAATATTCACAGTATTTGCATTTGATACTGTGTGTCACACCAGACAACAACATGGAACCAAACTATGTTTGTGTGGGCTTACACTCCTGTGCAAGGGTGGCCAAGTAAGTAATCTCTTCTCATGGCAATAGGGAAGTTTTATGATGGGTGCTGAAAAACTAGAGACAGAATTCCGAGGAGAGTACATTGTCCCCCAGAGAACAGGATTTTTGAAGGAACTTGTTAGATTAATAGCAAACGCTTCTTAAGGTCTAAAGGTCTTATTTTGATCCCAAAGTCGATGTTGGACAGTTAAGATGCACTAAAGACTTGAAAACTTGGCCTCAAGTTCTGCATTTGTGTGTTTGTGTGTTCAAAGAATGTGGCACAGCTATAGAGAGGTTCCTGATCAGAAGCAGTCAGTAACCTACAGCAAGGAGAGGGATGGAGTTGATTAGCTGAAACTATTCCTTATTCTGAACTACTTTCTGCTGAAGTCCTATTTTAATCTGCTGTCTGAAAAGAGATGAGACTAACCTAATGTCCTGGGCTGACTATATGATGTTTTTATCCCCAATAGTCTTGTTCTGTTTATGCTGAATAATAAGTTTCGCTCCTTTAAGACTTGTTCCAGAGACTGAAGGGGGGAGAGAAGAATTTTTTCTCCCGGACCGGTTGGGGGGAGGGGCCGATTGAATTTGCTTTTCTAAAGGAGCCCCTTTGGGGATTCTCTCCCAAATTTGCTCTGAACCAGGACACCTAACAAAAGATAGGTATCAAAAAGTTGCATAAGACGCTGTTTCACTCACAAGTGTGCATGCAGTTGGAAGCTGAAGTATTTGGAAGTCAGTAACATCTGGCTTTTACTTGATGGTGTATATAAAATGTATTTATAGATCCGTCTGTTTCAAGGGAGTGTACCTGAATCCCAGGTTAAACCCCAGGAGGCTTG
Source organism: Spizella passerina (assembly GCA_013401375.1). Classification (NCBI taxonomy): domain Eukaryota; kingdom Metazoa; phylum Chordata; class Aves; order Passeriformes; family Passerellidae; genus Spizella; species Spizella passerina. Next base: position 10,855 of record WBNQ01028488.1, on the reverse strand, counting down.
GGAATATCCGATGAGCAGCCATTCCCATTGAGTGCAGTGGCACATGCCCATGGTTGGCAAAGGTGCCAGTGGACAAGGAGAAATTGCTGTTTCCTTCCCCTCTGCAGGACAGCTGTTCCAGCCCAGTCCTGCAGCACAGAGCCAAGGAAGCTTGCAGTGATTCTCACTCTCCATAAATCACTGAGACTTTTGTCTCCCACTGCTTTTAGCATGCCACCTTTTACAACCTCCTTTGTGCCTGAAACTGGGAAGTTAAAGAGAACAACAATAACAATAAATAAACAATGGTTTACCAGCAATTCATCTACAGAGAAACATACCAAAAATTAAAAATGCAGCAGCAAACGAAGATGAAACCCTTTCACTGCAATGTCCTTTGGGACATAGCTTTTCATCTACTTCATAATTAAAGACTGAGATGTTTAAAGCATGAAAAATGGAGAAAATGTTTTAAAGTGGCCCAGTATTTATTAGCACACACATTAATGTATTATTCTTTGGCCAGGACTTAAATGACTGCCATTAAACTAATTTTGTTAGTGTTCTCCTTAAACAAAGATTTTTGGTTGAATACTTTTAGAAGTTCAGGTAACAATAACTGCATGTGCCTGTTCACTGTGGCATGGAACTCGACAGGGAACACTATCGTTAGCACACACAGATTTTTCCTTAACTCTGATATTGGAATTAAGCCAGGATTATTCAGAAAATGAGAGAGAGGGAGAATATATCCTTGGCCATGTGAGTGTAGAGAATTGTCAGATCACTTTCTGCTCTTGTTGCTAGAGATGAGGGATCCCAGTGACTGTCCACATCCCAGTTAACTCCCCAGCCTCCAGTCCCTGGATATTCTGGGGGAGATCTCTCTCCTCTCTGCTCTGTTCTCAGCGTGGAGGCTTTTGTGTCTACATGAGCATATGTAGGCTCTCTAAACTTCAGCCTCGGTCTGGCCAATGGGGCAGCTGAGGGCTCTTCTCCATTTCTCTGTTGACAAATTGAATCTGGTTCTTCTTATGACAAGGATGGGCTATATGATCAGTATTTCCTTGACACAGAACTTGGGGTTTTTTCCTAGAAATGCCAGGTTAGAGTAATTGAACTATCTCTGCCCAAACCAGCCATTGCCATCACTAGCACGGCTGCCTAAGGATTTCAGAGTTTTGTCTGAGGAGTCAGTGGGACAAAATATTCTGCAAGAAGTACATATCAGAGAGGCTGTCACCTTTCAGCTTCTGAGAAATATCAGAGAGGTTGTCACCTTTCAGCTTCTGAGAAATATTGAAAAAGGTAATGGAATGTGCTTTTTAACATAGTTAGATAATGAAAAATAAGTTTGGAGATGACTCTTACAAAGCTTCAATTTTCATCTACAGTGTTAAAAACTTGCTAAAACATTAAGCCAAATCCTTACTCCCACTGAGCTGGTGGCACAAAAAGCTAACTTACAGTCTTGAGGAAGATTTTCAATAATTACATATGACATTTAAAATATTTGTTTAAAGAAAAAAGAAGTACTAAGAACAGTAAGAAACAAATGACTGAGAACAAGGTCAGGATTAATATTTTATATAAACAACTGGTTTATTCCTTTCTTACTATGAGTTTAAATCAGTTTAGCACCCTTTTTGTTCAGAGACTAAAAAAAGTTAGTATTTTATAAGATTTATTTATAATACCCTTGAGGTTTAGAGTATATTTATGTAACCCTTCTGCCAGGAATTGGCAGCAGCTGAAAGAGCTGGATTTGTTTATCTAGGGGTTCTCCCTGAAAACTTAAACAACAGCAGTTTCAGCCTCCACCCAAAGCTAAATGACCTTCTTTGGGTGCCCTGACAAACAATAAATCCTGCTCATGGCATAGCAAGGGTTTAAAACAAGGTTCAGAGTTTCAAGATAGAGAGAACTTTAGACATGAGAAAAAGGGAAGAAGAAAGGCTCAGAGTAAGCCCACAAGGGCCATTAATCAATAAAATAAATAATGTTAAAGTGTGATCCCTAACCTCTTTCTCTTCCTCGTCTCTGTGACACAGAATAAAGGCTTGCTCTGATTTCCAAATAGATGCCTTGTCCCTTGAACATCACTGCCCACTCAAAACTCTCCCTGTATTTGCTGCATGGCTTCACTTTGCAGCTGAGCTAATGAACACGTATTACTGCCCACAGCCCAGGAGAGCCCACCCTCTCCCCAGCCCACAGCCCCCTGCCCAGCTGACCATGCAGTGAACTAACTGAAGGCACCAAACTGGCAGAAAAGGAACTCATGAAAAATGAAAGTGAGCAGTGGATGTGTCTCTACTGGTTTAATTCCCTGTGCCATAAAATGAAGATCAAAGTTGGCGCCAAGGAAGAGGATGGCACGGCTGGGGATAGAAAGAAGAGCCAGCCATGCTGTTATGCCTCTTCTTGCAAGAGCTAGATTAAGCTAGTTACTAATAGGTAACTATTAGTAGGTGTAGTGTTATATGAAACTGCTGTTAAGCATAGTGCCATTTCTGTATGACTCTGCTGTCTTATCCTCATATAGGCCAAACTTTGAGGAAGCTGTTCTGTCCATGACTACATGGCTAACAGAGCCATTCTGTCTCCAGTTAAAATCCAGCCAGCCTGTATGGTGAGGAAACCCTCTGCCAGCTAAGAGGAGGAAATAGAGCTTCTGCTGCAAAGCTTAAACACATTTTACCAAGGATAGAGCCCTGGGGCTAGCTTTGTTACCTGGGCAGAACTGCTCTGCCTTTCTGCCTCACACAGCACACCTGAGGCTTTTCCCAGTCCCGCAGCCACTCCTATGCCACACTGACCAAAACAGGGAGGCTTTTACAATTCAGCTTCCTTGACTTTTTTGGGCACCAAGTTTAAAAACTTAATCACTGAATAAATTAGGTTGGAAAAGACCTCTGAGATCATCGAGCCCAATCTGACTAAACACCACATCAACTAGATCAAAGCACTGAGTACCATGTCCAGTCTTTCCTTAAATATCTCCATGGACAGTGACTCCACCACTTCTCGAGGCATCCCGTTCCAATGTCTAATGCCTTTCTGTGAAGAAATTCTTCCTAATGTGAAACCTAAACATCCTCTCTCACAGCTTATGCCAATTTCCTCTTGTGTCACTTGTCACCTGTGGGCCGGGCGCCATTCGCAGCGCACACAGCGCCGCGCGCCCCCACAGCGCCCCGGCCGCGGGCGCCCCCTGCCGGCCCCCGTGCGCCCCCTGCCGGCGACCGTGCGCGGCGCAGGGCGGGGCAGCGCGGAGGGGCCGGGGCCATGGCGGGCAGTATGGCGCGGGCAGCGTTGCGGCGTGGTGGGATCTGCCGCCGCCTGGCGCGGCCGCCGGCGCTCGGCGGGAGGGCGGCGGCGGCGGGCTGGAGCGGCCCGGCGGCCGGAGGAGCGGTGCAGTACTGCGCCGAGCTGGTGCGGTGAGTGCCCGCCGCGGGCGGCTGCAGGCGCGGGGGTGCGCGCTCCGCAGAGCGGGGCGGCGAGCCCGGCCTGGGAAGGCTCCGGCAGCGGTTCCCAGCCGACGGGAACGCTGACGACTTCCCGGAAAGGATGGCTGGGATTGCCCAGGCCGCCCTCGGCCTCTCCGGGCCCCGAAAACAGCCCGTGTGGTCGGCAGCGGTGGGCAGCGGGACCGCGCCGTGTCGGGAGCATTGAAACCCAGTGGATTTTTAGGCCGCGTGGATGATTCAGCCTGCACACAGAATCACTGATTCGTCTGTGTTGGAAGGGACCTTTGGAGATATCCAATCTAACCCCCGCCCAGGCAGGGTCACCTAGAGCAGGTTACACAGGAACGTGTCCAGATGGATGTTGAACGTGCCCAGGGAGGGACGCTCCATCACCGTCCTGGGCAGCCTCCCACGGCAGTGCCCGCCCCCTCTGTGGCTGCGTTCCTTCGGAAGAACGGAACGTTCTTGTTCCCTTGTGTCGGTGTTTTGTAGAGCGAAAGCACCGAAGTGGGTGGTTAAAAACATTGGGTGTTTTCAGATCTTGGCTACTGAGAACTAGCCATGCTTACTGAGCGCTCCCTGGAAAAACGGGATAAAGCAGAAGACGTCTGACAGCTGGAGCAGCTCTGTACCTTCTCTGTCGGAAACGCAAGAGGAGGCCTATGTTTCCAAAACATGCTTTTTTTTTTGTCAAACCCAAAATGCTCCAAGAGGAGCAGAGTGCAGTCAGACACTTCCAGGTCAGGTCACTTTTCCTTCTTGGATTCTGGGCTGCAAACAATGTGTAGGGCCCCCAGGCTGCTTTGGAGTTCCCAGGAATTCAGTTCTTTGTAAAGTAAGATGTTAAACAAGTTTCTCAGTAAAGACCTAGGTAACTTCTCTTTGGATACTGTTTTTCCAGATGATTGACAAAAGCTGGGAGAAGGTTTCCATGTGTGCATAGAAAAAGTGGAAGGGGATTATCTTCTCCAAATTGGTGCTTGTAAAAAGACAGAAAGATGTGTGTGGTCTGCAGTAATGTTTGAGGTAGGAAAACTAAGGGAAAGAAATGGGACAATCTTAAATGTTCAGTGCAGCAGCCAGAAGCTGACCCGTACAGTGCACCAGAATGCACAGCCACATCGCATTTTTCATGATTTTCAGAATACAGCTTTCTTTTCCTAGTTATTCTACCCAGGATTCATTTCCCTGATACTCAGGAGACCAGAGGCTGTGTGTACAGCCAATGCACAGGTAAGGTTAACATCTGCAGGTGAAGTGTTTCCAGTAACAAGCAATTATGAGCAGAATAGTTAGGTTCCAATGAGATGGTTGAATTAAAACTTTTTTATATGTATTTTTGTTAAATGATAAAAGGACTAATTAGAAAAATACACAAGCATTCAAAATAGTAAAAGTGGTTATGCTTTTGGCATTATTTAATTGAAGCTGCTGTTCCCAGTAGTTCAACTATTGCATGGAAATAATAACTATAAAAAATAAGTGAAAGGAATTATTCAAACAGTAATAAAACACTTGGGGCTATGCAAGTGTCAGCAACTCCTTAGTTCTGAATTTGAGTCTCCAACACATGAGGAAGTACAACTGAGTTGTGCTTTAATAATGTATATTTGTTTTTGGAATATGGAAGATGCCCTTTCTCTTTTCTCTTCCTTTTTCTTTAAACTAAATTCACTTCAAGCTATTTGACTAAAAAAATGTTTTCCTTATAGGTATGTTTTATGTCTCTTACTGTCAGGGATGCCTGGTCTCAAAGACAAGCTTGTGGATTGATAGCTTTATTACACATTCATTATATGGAAAGTCCAGCTATGACCAATACTAATTTTTCTTCTGGCTGTGGGTTCATATATAAGCTTATACTTATTTGAAAAACCTCAACTTATCTATCGATAAACTCAATACCTGACTTAAGGTCATTCCCTCCTGCACTCATACTGAAGAAGAAGGTTGGGGTGGAACGTGATCTACAGCAATATCAATTTTATTTTACTGAGGCTTAATGGATTTGATGCACTAAATTTTTGAGCTTGGAATAATTGAAAAAAAGCAACCAAAACCCCACCATGTCAACAGCATTACCAGAGGGAAGACAATTTTCTCTATTGTGTTGCTCTGTACTTTGTGTAACGTATTTCTTTGTTTCTTTTTTGAAAGTAGAGGTGGTTCTGTGTTGTGTGAGCAACAGAGACAGACTGGAACTGGGAAAATATGGCTATAAACCATGCAGCTCTGTCTAGGGTGGACAATACTGGTATTTCTACAATAAATCTTGAAAAAAATACTAGGCTTTGAGCTGATAATATTTTTCAAAAAGTGTCCTAACTGAGGGAGGTTTAACATATCTGTTCTGTAATATGAAGGCGTCCTTTAAAGCCTACTACAGCTCAAAAATGGAAATTTTTTTGTTGATATTTCTGTATTTGCATCGAGGTCTAAAAGAGTCTGACAACAGTTGTGGAAACAAAGCATTTGCTAGTTTTCAGCTGCTGTGTATTGTAGGGTTAAGCATCTCTGTTAAACTTCACTTCCTTTTTCTTTGATGCTAAAAGTAGCAACCCTAATAACCCTTGGGTTTAGTTTGGCTTTCTATTTTAAGATCATATTCAAAAGAAATATGAGTACTTGCAAGAACAGCAAACTTAATGAAAATGAGTGCATGTGTTTTCCTTGACAACCTGCTTCTCCACTCTTCAGGCCAAACTTGGGAGTTCATCTTGTTCTAAGGAAGAATCAGGTTTCAAGCTTATCAGAAAGTACACAAAAATGTTGTTCAAAACAAGCAGTTTAGCTTTTCAGAGGTGGTCAGGTGTTTTTGTTAGCTGGAGTGATTTTGTAGTTCATGGTTCTGAGCACTGTGTTTTTAATTTTGTGGCACACCCACGTGGCCAAACGAAGGCACATCACTTGGGGTTGGCAAGGAGCTACCTGCAGCAAAACTGCCAACTCCCTGAGGTTTTATGCTTTGAATATAGTTGCCAGTAAACAAAAACTTAATGGTTAAGCAAGCACTCTTCTGCCAAGCTCCAAAGAACAGTCTTTTAAAGAAATGTGGTTTCGTGTTTGGAACAGAAATCTGCAAGTCGGACAATCTGGATTCTATTTGCAGTTCTGCCACAGCCTTGCTCCATGCCTTTAGCCAGATATCTTGAGATGTGGAATTCAGAGGTGCACTGAGAGTTCAAGCAGCCTACACTCTCTCTTGGAGTTGGTCTTACTTTAAAACAAGCCTAAAAGCTGCTACTTTTGCAAAGTCAGAGTTTTGAGCTATAACTTACTGCGACTCTTTCAGGAGTTCAGTGCTAAGCAATAGCACCTCCAATTGACTTAGAGCTATAAATAACAAATGTGCATTTTGATTCTTTTATAGGAAGCGTGACTATGAAGGGTTTCTGTGTTCTCTGCTGCTGCCTGTGGAATCTCGAACCTCTGCTTTTGCCTTGAGAGCCTTCAATGTGGAACTGGCTCAGGCAGGTATTAAAATACATTTGTGAACTCTGGAAATTGAAAATAAGAATTTTGATACTCTAAGTTACGCTTGTAAGTACTCTCTCTTTCTGTAGTCAGTGGTGTTTTGCCAAGGTTAACTTTTATACAGTCAAGGGCCATGAATAGATAATGCAGTACAAACCTCCAGTTTTGAATGGCCCATGGAAATTACCCAGCCTGCCCTATTATTTTGTTTATGTGTATAATTTTTGTGACCTTTTCTTTATGCATTTTAGAATCAAGTTATAGCAAACAGGCAGTGGTTCTTAATACTGTTATGTGATTGCATCTAAATCCTGGCTTCACGTGCAGTTAATGGGTAAAGTGCAGCTAAATCCTAACTGTAACAGGTTGCTCAAAAAATGGGATGCTATAATCAGAACCAAGTCTTTGTTGACAGAAGCAAGGTGATGAAAAGGCTGCAGGAGGGAAGTTTGTAGTTAGAGAGTTGTGGGAGAGGAGTGGCTGCAGTCTCTCTGATTTGCAAGGTGCCCAGAAACTGCCAGTGCAACCAGGAAGGCTGTCAGTGATTGCCAGAAGGGAGTGATCCAGGAAATGAGCTGACCAGGCAAAATCCCTGACCAGCTTCTGTAGGCTGTGCTTCTGGCAGCCCATGGTGTGCCCTCCCTTGCTGCTGTCACCACTGCTTTTATTCCTTCAAGGAAGAAAGCTAAAGTGAGGGTTACCCAACATTTAATCTCTGTGGGTTTCAAAATCAGGTTGTGGTGAAGATTTTACATTTACTCTATGCAGTGTTCCAAAGCTTTATGAGGAATAAATGTCAGTTCAGAACTGAGCTCTTTCTCTTCTGAGTTTGACTGTATCCTGTGTCTGTCTTTTCAGCATAGATAGACCAAGTGTGTTAAAGACACTGAATTTCACTCCAGATGTGTCCTTTCCAGATTAAAGACTCCATAACTCAGAAGACGACAGGTTTGATGCGGATGCAGTTCTGGAGGGACGCTGTGGAGGACATATACAGTGATAACCCACCACATCAGCCGGTTGCTACAGAGCTGTGGAGGGTAAAATATACCTTTCTTGTCCTAAAATCTGCTTTAATATTACTGTGGGAAGTAATGTCAGTGTTTTGTGTGTGCTGTGTGGCATCTCTTCTAACTGACAGCACTGTTTCCAGCACAGATCCAGAACACAGCACCATAAAACTGCTGTGAAGAAAATTAACTCTATCCCAGCCCAAACCAGTACAGTATTCAGATAGAAGTTGTTCTGATTCTGGGGTACTAATTGCAACCCTCTTCAGTAGCTAAGACTGCCAGATGTACTCCCTTCTTACAAAACAGAAAATTGGTTTTGAAGTGAAAGAAGAATGGTCTTTGGTGAGATTTCACCTCAGGTATGATTCTAATAAAGCAAGACCAATATAATACATTCCAAACAAAACTGCTTGCAAAATAAGATGATGAAAAATAATTCAGAAAGTATTTTTAGGAGCTCTGATAGCTCTAAGCACTGCAGAGCACTGGAGTGAACTAACAATTCAATGTGACTTGGTAACTTTTGTAGTCAAGATGGGATTTTATTTCCATATTTCAGCAAATACCCCAAGAGTGACCTATTTGAAGCCCATGACTTCAGAAATGCAATTCTTAGAAAAAAGGATTTGGAAAGACACCTGAACTCACAAGTATTGCAGAGCTGTTAGTAGAATTAACATGTCTTTGCACAGCATATTCTATGTATATTCCTTTGTTGCTGTTGAGTTTATATGAGGACAATGTGATTTTCCAGAATAAATTTAAGTTAAGGATGCTTAAACGTGTTCCTGAAGTTTTATATATCCCAGAATACTTGCATGTAGGTTCCAAATTTTTATACACTAGTAAAGTAGACAAGTAGCCTTTAATAGTATTTCTAGAATTATTAATAGCTCACCTCTTGGTGACTTTAATATAAACTTACACAGCAATTGTATGATGCGTGATCTTTTTTGTCTGTTTTGAACGTATGAAAATGAGACTTAATTCTCTGTTCATTTCTGTGGAAGAAGCCAATTTTTCAAACTTCTGAGAAATGAGGACCCATGTGTTTGAATGAAGTAATGGATGTAATGTACAAATTGGAAATTGGGTAATTTAGCATAGTTGAGTTTGGTCCTTTAAGTCTTGACCTGTTAGTATTCCAAGGATTTCATTTACAAAATGATATGTGAGGTGAACAAGTGAGACTAAAAAACAATATTTGTAGTTATAACTTAAAATTTTCCTTTTCATATACCAAGTACTGTCTCCAGCAGAATTTATAGAATCTAGAAGATCTGGTCTTGTAAAACCTTGAAAAATATTTACTAATATGATAGATGTAAAGAAGAAGTTGAAAGTGAGCAATGAGGACTAAACAGTGAGAAATCTGCTCCCTAAATTTTGTTTATAGATGTTTTCACATGTGATTGTAGCCTTTCTGAAAATGTGTTCTGAAAAATTAAAAGTGTGGAATTAAGAGGATTGGAGGTAAGTTGGTAGAATGAAGTGGCACAGGAAGGAGGTCAAATATAAGACAAGAACCAAAAGAAGAATATGTGAATATAAGATGCTGTGCAATATTTCTTTAAACAAACCCATAATATTAATTGTATTGCTTTGTTAGCATTCTGTCTTTACAGTATGTATTGGTATGTTGTGCTGACATTTTCTTGGGAATTTACAGGGGAAATATTTTTATTGCTAAGCTCTGGAGGAAACTCTGTTTTTTTTGGAAAGTGAACATAGTTATCTGCAAATATTTTGTGGGAACATATGACTCCAAGAATAAATTAATTTCATAAACATTTTTAAAGAAATGCTTTTAGTTTGCTGGCATGATGTCTGGTATTTCATTTTCTGTGTGCAGCAACTTGCTGTAAATGCCAGTTGAAAATTTTTGTATTTGAAGAAGATTCTCATTTTCCACTGACTTGGCACTTTGATTTAACCCAGTGAATGCAAGTCTTGTATTAAATACCTAAAATGTATTTCAGCCTTCAGAATGCAGTACTACCGTCACTTTGTATACATTAACGAGGAGGTTTTATTTTATAATTTTCAGGCTGTCAAGAGGCATAACTTGACTAAAATGTGGTTCATGAAGATTATAGATGAAAGAGTAAGTATTTACCCTTCAGAGACTGATTCTGGCTTTAGTCATATTTGGGGTTTCTTTTCCTTATTTTTATAGGTTTGCATGTAAAAAAAAGCTTATGTAATTTTCCAGACAGTAGTATTTCTCTTTAAAAATTATACTGCTACATTTTAAAAAATTCTTCCTTGATCCTACTCTTCATAGTTTCTGTTCTTTCTGCAAAAATGGCTAATAGAATCCTTTGTTTATTTTTTGTCTTAAATTGATGTAGTTTGTGAATTCATGTGGATATAAAATCTCAAAAATCTCAAAATTTAAATGACCTATCTGAACCCTTCTGCCACACTTTCATGCTACTCCTTATCATGGCTTGGAGTTTTTTCTAAGCAGTGGTGTAAACTAGAGCATTCAAATCACATGAAGTTTAAAATAGCCACCTTTTTTCTTGGGAAAAACAAGGTTAAGATCATCATTGGTACAGTGATGTTGCTACAAGCTCTGACACAAGGACAAGAATGAAAAGCAGAGTGCAGGAATCTCCTAAGCTAATTTTGCTGCTAAAGTAAGAGTCTCATGAAGCTATAAATTGAGCTAGTTGATAGTCAGTTACTTGCAGAGGGTCATTGCTATGAAAGACTTCAGACTTTCTTAATGTTAAGACTTTTTTAGTCTTTAGAGTGGTATATTTTAAGCATAGAAACCGCTAGGACAGGAGGAATGCTGGAGGATGTTACAGTTTTGGGTGTATTTTATTATTTTGGATGTATTATTTGTTAGCACCACTAAGTTGTTCAGAGGGCTGGAACACTTCTGTGTCCAGGCTGAGAGATTTGGGGCTG
>WBNQ01028487.1:0-23793 GCA_013401375.1 Spizella passerina | reverse complement strand
TCCAACCCAGGGAGCAGCTGAGTTAATGCAGCCACCACACTGACCATCCAGGCAGCACCCTGAGGTGCTGTCAGCCCTCCTCTGCACCAACAGCCAGACATCATCTCTACATGAAAATCCTGAGCTTGTTTTCTAAAAACTTTACTTGGCCCAAACAGCTTCACTATTCCTCCTGTAAGTTCCTGCCTTGCTCTCGCTCAGTTGGATGCATAATCAATTGTTTGCACCCTCCTTCCCATCCATCTCCCACTACAACACAACAGAACTGTCAAATAAGATTTATTGCCTCCAATTGTAGGAACAATTCTAATCAATGCTTACTATGAAAATTTTAAAAGTGAAATTCCACTTTTCTCTTTTCTTTTGCAGGGTGGTCCAGTGAACAGCGTGCAAGAGCAGATCATTACTGCCAGCTCTGCCCAAGCCTGGGGGCATCCCCAAAAAGTGACTGTTCCTACACCCTTAAATAGCTGAAATAATGACATGGTCCTGAACACACTCAGATTTCATGATTATTTTCTGGATTTATTTTCCTTTTTCTTTCTATTATTTTACTGAAGCCCATGATGAACCAAACACAGGGAATGCAGAATGAATCAGAGGAATTCTTCTTCCTCACTTCCCTTCACATCTCCAAATCTCTACACAGACGCCAGCAAAGATTTCCGTGCTGCAGGTGGCTGTTGGGAAGTTTTTGTGCAAATGGAAGCTTAACACATCTGCAAAAAAGTTTATGATAACTCATGAACTCATTTTAGAGGTGTTACAAGCTTGATTCAGTTGCTTTAGCTGGCCTTGCTGGTATGGAACTGAATGACCTAGAAGACAGCTGTGAATTAATTGCCTATGAGATATCCTGTATGAGACATCACCTAACTTGGATGTAAATAATAAAGCATGTCAGCTTCCTAATGTGCCAGAAATGTAAACTCCAATTTGTTTTGGAGCACTATTTTTAAGCACCTAGCAGTAGATAAACATACCCTTATGAATAAGGTCTTTTAAATAAGGATGAAAAACTAGCAATAACTACACTAACAGAAATCTAATGCAACACTTCCACAAAGTTTTTTCAGAACCTCTCTCATGCTGGGATTGCCAGAGTCTTAAACTCACAATCCCCTCTGTGGGACCACACACATCTCACTGGTGAACGGAACACCACACCCCATGAGGATGCAGCCAAATGCTCAGCTGAGGAAATGGAGATTTCAGGGATGAAACCACAGCATCAGTGAAGATCAATCTCAAGACCTTTGGAAAAATCTGTTGGTGAATTTATCTCTTTGAATTTTCCAGAGTCTCAAGTAAATGATCAGCTGTATTTCCCAGCTATGCCAGAATGTTTCCCACGAGGTCCCCATGTGAGATAACCAGTAAGGGTAAAACACTTCCATGTTCTGGAGGCCCTTGTAAGCTGTTTCTATGAATTCATCTCCAGAATAAAAAGTCAATATGCAGTTGGTTTTCTGCCCACTGCACCCCTCATCACTCGTTTGATATTTACTTTATTTTTAATTAAAAAGATGTATAGTCCCTTCGAGGGCACTAAAACAGAGCAACTGTTCAGAAAAATCAATGCAGGCAGGGTTGTGGCTCCCCATAGGAAGTTTAATTCTTGACAGCAGATCTGCAGCAAAATAGAGAAGAGTATAAAGCAACCCCCAGAGTTTCAGCATGGCCATTCCAAGCACCCCAGAAAAACTGGGCTGCACCATTTCCAGCAGCCTCCAGCCCTGCAAGCTCTGCCATTGAAAAGCTCACAGTGAGCAATGGGAGAAAATTGGGTGGTCATTATATACTATCAAAAGAGACTAAAACACCACTGTAAGAAGCTGGAAATGCAGAGGGCAGTGTTGATTATAAACCTGCCTGGCCAGAACCTCCAGCTGGATATGGAGAAAGTAAAGTAGAGGGAAGAGACAAGCAAACACCATTGAGAGCTGGCACTTTGCAGTGCTTTTATGTGGGAATGAAAATTTGGCTGCTTCAGGGGTATGAGGACAAAGCATTGCTACAGCACACACCCTTACTCCTCCAAAATCAAGACATGTTTGGCACTTGTAGAGCAAATTTAGAAATTTTAGAAGTAACCTGATCAGTAGCGATTAGACGCCCCAATATTTATCTTCTAGAACTCTAATCTCTAGCTATCCAGCATAATTTTGATGAGTTCCTGAGATTAACACAGGTAAAAATATATCCAGAAAGTATAACACACTTGTAAATAAGATGAGTTAAAGTGTGACTCCATCAGCAATTTGTTCTCATGAGTGTAAGATGTTAGAAAACCCTGATTTTTGTCTATCTATATTAAAAGGAGAAACACTGCGTTTATTTTTGTGTTTTCCTCATTCACCTATGCATTGATAAAAGCAAGTCTGACATAACTTCTAGGATAACACTGCATTTTAAATTCAGACACTTGGCATTGGCTCAAGAAATGAGTGAGGCCTGGAGAAAAACATTTCATTTGAAACCAAATGTCTCCCTTCTGCAACCAAAGTGATTCTAGCTGTATTAATAACACAGTGACCTATACAAGTTTTCTCCCACATCTCTCTTGTGTCTGAGCACATCTTCAGACACCTGGATACCAATTAAAGTTGCCTTTATTTTAATAATAACTGAAAGGTTGGAAGGTGTGGTCTGATTTCATGTGCCTGCCCTGGATGGAGGTAAGTTATTTATGCCTTGAAAAAAGACCAGTTAACAATAAAAAAGAAAAGATGCCACAGATAGAGTAGATGCAGCCTTCCAGGTACTGTCCACAGCCAAGCACCAGCCTCTCAGCACTAAAGATGAGTCTCTGAGATATTGAATCTACCCAAAAGCACAACAGGGCTGCATCATAATAGGTATTCTAACTCTACTGAACTATTTTAAGTGACATAGCAAAATTAAATTTCATTGCAACTCACTTGATCAATCAAGTGGAAACAGCAATACTTTTAATGTTTGCAAAAGACATCAGCAGACTGCAAGCAAAATGTCTTAGCATTTGTCTTGCCTGCACAAAGACATATTTTTAAAAACTGCAAATATAGGAAGCCTTTATATGAAATATCGAAAATGTTTAGGAATGAGACTTGTTTATAGCAACTGCTGACCCCAAAAGATAAGGCCTTCAAGAAATGTAAAGTTCTCTGACAGACTACAGGAATACTAAAGAAAGAGAGGCATTTTTTCTAGATACACAAAATGAAATAAACTGCCTCACTGAGAAACGTTCCCAGGAACACAGTAATGAGATGTAGCAGCAGATCCTGCTGCAGCCTTAATTACATGGGTCACAAGTGAGAAAGGATGACTGCCAGCACACAGCAAGTGCAGCAGCCTTGGAATCATAAAATCATAAAACCCTAAAACCCTTTAGGTTGGAAAAGGCCTCTTTAGGCCCCATCATTAACTCAGTACTGCCATGTTCACCACTAAACCATGCCCCTTAAATGCCACATCCATTTTTTTAACACTTCCAGAATTGGCTATTTTATCATTTCACCATTTGCAGTGAAGAAATTTTCCCTACAATCCAATCCAAATCTTTTCCTGTGAAACTTGAGGCAGTTTCCTCTTGTTTTATTGCCTGCTGTTTGGAGAAGAGATGGAATCCCACCTTGCCACTCCCAGCCCACCCTCTTCACAAGACATAAGTCATTAGTGAGAGGTGAGAGCACTGGCTGGATAATTGCATTGAATTTAAGTGTTCAGGAGAGTTAAGTTGTGGGTTTTCTCTGTAAATTCTGCACCCTGCATGGTGAGTATGGAGCCCTCAGTGCTGGGTTCCACCATCAGCCTGCCAGGGCAGGGCCAGGGTCAGGAAAAGCACCAGGACATCATTCCCCTGACACCACTGGCTGCATGAGAGAAATTAAGGCTCAAGGAACTAAGTCACACTTGCACAGCACCACATCCACATGCTTTACTTATTAATGCATGATGAAAGTAATAAAAATAAGGTATAATTAAACCAGGGGAGAGTCCAGTAAAAGTTTTTAAGGCATAATGAACTTGCACTGTTTCTTGCCAAACCAAACTCTTGAGGTTCATCTATTTTTTTTCCCCCTTCCAGTTGCCCTTCCTTTCACCTTGCCTTTTATGAGGCCCCATTTAGAAAGGTGATCCCTGAACTCACAGACTGGGTGTTTCACAAAGCCCAGAGACAGAGAGGTTCACTCTGGTACAGGCCATCAATTCTGGAAAGAGACCTCTGTGTCTGCATTCAAAAGGGAAGTTGCTGAGCATCTTTCCAAAAACAACACACTTAAAAATGTGTGCTTAATGTGTGGATTAAAGGGAGCTGGCCTGAGCTGCCAGCTCAAGGGGAAAATAAGAGCTCTGACTTAGCAGTTTAGAGCACATTAATGTTAAAGCCACGAGGAAATCTTGCGCTTGCATTCGTAGCCAGGACGTAAGCAAAGGCAGGGTTTCTGCTTTTTCACTTGTGGTTAGCAGGCCTGGGGGACTAAAACAGCCAGCTCAGATGTTGCTTTACACAGCTGGTCTCCAGTGCTGCTGCTGGCCCGTTGTTTGGGTGGCTTCAGGCCGATGCCACACCAAAAAAGTAAGACCAATGCTCAGTAAATAATTTAAACATGCAGCCAAAGTGGTCCTATGCCTCCCCAGAGGGAAACTCAGACTACAAGTGGAGAAAATCCTTACTGGCCAAGAGGTATTTGAAATTTTTTGAAGACTTTAATCTGATGCACATTTCGTTTACATCTGTGCCTGCTTTTATTGCAGAAAATCAAGTAGATTCAATGTTGACATTTAGAGATAACACAGCAGATCTGCCCTTTTGAGTTTTCTAAAAGTCATGGATAGGTCATTTTGGCTTAGCAGTCTGTGCTCAGGAGTTCTGCTTAAACTGCAAGAGATGAGGAGGTGTTACACCCAAAAGATGGGAGAACCTTGAAGGGGCATTCAGAGATCTGAACCTGAGACTATGCAAATTATCTGAACCCCTTAAATTGGCATATCCTGAAATACAGGAACACATACTCCTACCACTTACATTCCTCCTGAAGCCCTGACTTGAGTGGCACTACAGATAGTTTATTCATGTTTGAGTGAGAGGCAAACAGAGTAGTTTTGTAGGGAACTCATCACTTTCAAGTTTCAGCCATTCACTCCTAGGATACAGCATGGTCACAATTTCCTTAAAGCCATTCTATGACAATCACTACACTGGCACAGCTCACAAAAGAGCCTGAACCACAAGTCACAAAGAGAAAAGCTACTTCAAATTTATTTGAAATTTAATTATTTTTTTTTTAATATGTGATTTCAGACTGCAGACACAGAATATGCCCAGGTAATTACAAAATTTTGTGAAAGTAACACTCATTAGACTGCAAGTCAAGACAGTCACATCTCCACCCAATCTCCTGAGGACCATCAGGCTGAAGGCCACCATCAATGTCAGATCCAGTCTCCTGAAATTGCAGGTACCCAGGAATAAAGGCATTTAATCTGCAAAGGTCTACAAAATATATTCTCCCTGCACTATTACTCACCACAGCAAAGCCTCTAACAAATGTCATGCATCCAGTAGCACAGGGCTGGCCACAAACTGTTTAATGTGCCAGATGAAAAACATGGAAAGGTCAAAGGCAGAGTCAGGGTTCCTACAATTTTGGGAAGCTGAGTTGGTTAAACAACAAAATGGATTTTCAAGCTCCTAGAAAAACAGGCTTTCACCACCTGCTACAGCAACGTGCACAGTCTCAATTCAGAAAGAAAATCAAGAACTAAGACAAGTTCTCCTTGAACCTTAAAATATGCCAACTTAAACTTGGTAATTCATTACAGCCTTTTGAAAATCAAGTATTTTCTATCATTTAATGTACACTCCTCTTCCTGCATCTGACTTAGCAAAAAGTCTTACAGTGATCTTTTCCCCAGTCCTCTTGCACAGCATGTATAAAGCCCTACAGGCAGGTGAATTCTACCTCAGAATGCCAAAAGCTGCACCAATTGCTGGGGTATCTTCTGTTACACAGACATATAACAAAGAAACACCAAAAAGCCAAAATATAACCAGAACTTCTAGCTTCTAATCCCCAGTTTGGATTCTTGATCATAACCTTAGACATATGAGCTCTCTTTTCTTCACTGAACATGTTGGACTCCTTCAGTATTTTTAATTTTAAATTTTTATCGACTTCAGTGCTCCTTGCCAAGACTGAAAAAGACTTTTTGCTGAAGATTAGGATTTGAAATTGGCATGCATTTCTTGGGCTTATTTGACAGGCCAATCTGATATCAGTCTTCTGGGAAACAGGGACCTCTGGTGAGGACGAATGCTGTAAATCTGAAAGATTTTGTCCAGCTATAAATACTGTATTTCAACAGTCAAGACCATCATTAACTTGGCAAAACTCTA
Organism: Spizella passerina; assembly: GCA_013401375.1. Lineage (NCBI taxonomy): Eukaryota > Metazoa > Chordata > Aves > Passeriformes > Passerellidae > Spizella > Spizella passerina. The sequence goes on along the minus strand of WBNQ01028487.1, from coordinate 17,408 downwards.
GATGCACATTGCAGCGCCTGAAAATGGTATCATATCACTAATAAAATACTGAGAAATATTTTTGATCTGCAAACAAATACAAGGTAACAATCCTGAAAAGATATCCATGGTAAAGTTTCTAAGTGATGATCCCTTTAAAGCAAAAGGCAGTCACTTAAAATTAAGGCTCAAATATAGTTCAGTAACCAGAATGCCAGGATTTTGATTCTGCAGGGACAACACTGATGATGTTTTAATTAAGCCCTCACTAATCCTCACGTCTCGAGTTTCAGACTGCCTAATTCGTTTGCAGAAGGGTGATGAATTTCAACAAGGGAAGTCATACACTGACTTTAGGTACTGGTAGGGTTACATAGCTCCAATTTTTGTTGAAAGCAGGTTATATTTTTGCTGACTTACTTTCAGTTATTTTAGTGAGGTTTGTTTCCACACCCCAAGAAACAGAAAATGGATTTTGCCAAGTTAACAGTATTTTTCTCTTTTGTTGTTGTTGCTGAAAAAGCAATGAAGTTACGAAGTTGCTATTAGAAATTTGGCAGCTATGATCCTTGTCAGCTTTTCTTGGCTGCAATATATTTAGCATTGCTTAAACAGCTTGCAAGAACCTGTGTAAGTCCAGAAAACAACCCCTCTGAGTAAGCTGATTTTCCACAATGACAGTGAAGGTTTCACGCCCATTAAGTCAATTTAACCAAATCACCTCCCTCAAATGTAACTTAACTCTATAGAGGAAAAATAGCCTTAGATATTCTGTATTAAACACAGTGGGACATTCTATTTAATCTTCTCTGGTCATCCTTTGTTAGAGAAATCACTTGTTGAAGCTTCATAGTAGGCAATGCCCAGATATTCCCCATACAGAAGAGCTGCTTTGAGGATCAGGAATCATCTGACAAATGCAGCTGATCACCTTCCATTAAAAAAATGCTCACACTGAGAATGAGAAAAAGAAGGTACATCCACAGCAAAGCAAATACAGAAAAGAAAAATGAGGCCCAGCAATCTCTTTGTCTCCTTTCTTCTCATCTCTTGTCCAAACCCGAGACTCCAGCGTGCCTCCTGTGCACTCTCAGGTACCCAGAGCTGACAAAAGGCTGATTTTCCTCCTGTGTGATCCTTCAGAAAACTGAGAAGCACTAACACACACTGCAATTTCTGTGAACAAGGTTTGTCATCCCTGTTTCCCTTCAAGCAGTCAAAGAAGCAACAATCTGTTTTTCCAACAACACTTTTCCACATCCTACTACATCTGTCTTTACCTCAGAACCAAAGAATCAACATCAGACAAGAAGCTTTAAATTCAGCTCCTCCAGAGGTGATGCAGGCTCAAGCCTTCCCCCTGTACCACCTGTGGCTGTACATGAAGCACATTTTGGGGGGAAAACACAAGATCTGCAGTCTCAAAGTGAGCTTAGCAATATGAAAGCAGAATCACTTCAGGGGTGGGTGAGATCCTCAGTGAGGCAGTCTCTCAAACAGGGGGACTTGTGTTGGTGTCTGGTTGCTGATCAAGGAGCAATGAGAGATGCAAGGAGACAGAAAAACTGAGAATAGCCAGAACATCACCAATAATGAATTGAGGCTGCAGTTTTACTCGAGGGGCAGTTTGGATAAAGACCACCATGGTCCACATCTCTCTCCCACCAGCAAAGCATCCCTGTGAACATCCCTTTCTTTTCCTCTTTGAAACAAAACCCAAAAGAGCTCAAACAAACCAATAAAAACTTTGATGCACAGCTAAATTTCCAGCTAATAGTGTAGTTTTGGAGTTCCAGATGGTGAAGTGCACGTTTGGACTCTGCCCCCTCACCAGGGCTGGCAGATCCCCCTCCATCTGACAGGGTCTGCTCAAGATAAAGGAGAAAAGTTGATTGAATTGAAGCAGCAGGGAAGAAGCAGGTCTGAGAAACAAACCTGTAGCACTCCTTGATCAGCAGCTTTTACACAAAACATGCCTGGATCAATCTATGCTGATAAGCTGTAGATTGTGGGCATTAAATTCAGCCACGTCTCATAGCAGTCACAAAAGATTATGGTGCAAAGTCAACAGTATTGACAATTACTGCAGTGCCTGAATTCCAAGGCCTCTGCTGTGTAATTTGGAGGTTACACTGCTGCAGAGGAGGCTCCATGGTTTCAAAAAAGAATTTTTGATAGAGTTTTAACAAATCCAGATTTCAAGCCTGACCACTACATCTTGTACCAGAAAATAAAATAAAATTGGTGCAAAAATTTGAATGAGTTCATAAAAAAAAAAGCTTTTCTGACCTGGTATTTAAATCCTCAGTGTTAATTAGATGTATCCCTTTAAACTACTCTCAGGAGAATCCATGTTCAGTTTTACTGTGCATTATAATTTTTACCACAGCTTTACCCATATAATGCAGAAGTCCTCTAAAAACTCCAGAAGTGAGTCTAGTTCACTTAATGTAAATACATCACATTTGCCTTGGTTTGTCCCCTCTCAATCTTTCAGGTTTATTGCCACCTTGAGAACAGCTGCTCATCAGGAATCCACAATTTCTGTGCCCACTGCTGCCTCACTGGCAGGACTTGCACTTGGCTGTGACCACTGTGACTTTCCATGGGTAACTCAAGTCCTAGTTTAATGCAATATCGCCCTCTTATTTCTCTTTCCCTCTCCACTTCTGCACAGGCATCAAAGCTGCAGTCATCACCATGGAAACTAGCTGGAGAATTAAAAAAAAAATAAAATAAAAGCCTACAGAGTCATGCAAAGCTTGTGCAGTGCCACCCACTGGGTACTGGCGTTAGGGAGCCTCCAAGTACAAAGCAGCAATGCTCAATGTAAGCAAGGACCCTCCTGCTGCAGTGCCTGCATTCAGACCCAAATATGTGCATTTTTGGCACCAATTTTGGCACCAATCCTTCCTTACAGGGCAGGATTTGCTCTTAGTGCCCACCCAGATCGCCCTGGTGAAACTCGAGGTTGATAACTCAGACTCCCTGTCCTGTGTCAATGTAGGAATCTCCTGTTTTCATGAAAGTTTATTCATGATCCACTGCTCCATCCTCTGCAGTGGTTTATTCCCAGAGTGCAGGCATGGGCATCCTGGGAAAACACACCCTTGCAATTCCAGAGGAGCTGCAGAGCTGGGGTTCATCAGGGATCAGGCCAGGAACCTGCAGCTCCTTTTGATGAGGTATGAAATGCCCAAGAAGATTTGGAGCTGTGGGGAGCTTGCTTTTGTTGCTCCATCATAGTTTTTTTTTGTTACTGGCCAATAGTAACTAATAGCAGGTTTTACTTTAGGAAGATCTCCATGGTGATCTGAGCCTGCTGACATCAGCTGGGGTTTTTTTGGTGTGGATTTAAGAACAATAAACATAGTCTAATTAAAGGGGAAAAGACCTCAAAAAATTGGACAAAGGAGGAAGAACTCCTGTATATGCTGCAGTTCAGTTCAGTCTTCCAGAAAGAAGCAAAATACTTTAAAGAAATCTCTCTGATATAATTTATGTCATTAAAATAATTTAGAAAAACCTTGACTACTTTTGCAGTAAATAACAGAGCACATCATAAAGAGATTTAGTTGATGGGGAGAAAAGCAAAAACAAAATGAGAAAAAAAATTAAAAATAGTGCCTACATCCAAAAGGATCATAGTAATTTTAATAGGTGTTTAAGACAGATTTTTCAGACCTGCTGCAGTATTACATATGAGCTCTCTAGCACAAGTGTTTAAAATGAAAAAGGAGAAAAAAGGGAAATGTATTCAGACCTGCTTTGTTCTTTTTCTATATGTTCCTACAACTGCATTTCAAAATACCTTTTTAATCAAGTGATTTTCACAAATTTGGCAGGGTATTTTTTGATTTCATCTCACATTGCTGAAAGCAATTGGATATTTTTCTTCTGCATGACTTTTTTTCCCTCTTTCCTCTAACAGGTTTTACAAATACATCCACACACTTATTTCAAACTGACACCACAGAAATGAGTTACATTTTGTATTTTAATCAGGCACAAGCCATGCAAGAAAATAAGTTTAAGTAGCAGGTAATCACACCAATGAAATATTTATGGAAACTGATTAGACCAAACCACTTATTCTCACCTCAAGATATTTGTATTTTACACAAACACACAAAAAAGAAAGCAAGATTAAGAGTCATACAAAGTTATAGTTCATTCCTTTTACAAATCAGAGCACAGGAATGATTTCCAGCAGTCTGAACAAGTGCAAGCCAGGTTTGCAGCTCAGAGCCCAGCTCACTTTGGCTCCCTTGGCCAGCTCGTGAGTTACCTTGCTAAAGAGGAGACAGGAAAAAGGACTGGCACAGATCTCCCAGAACAGCACTGGAAAGCCATTCCCAACACAAGGTTTGCCCTCAACACTCCTGAATGAAATTAAGCGACGATTTTGTGAGCATTAAGCTCAGAGTGAGCAAGGCAGACAAATGGTTCCCTATTGATCATTCTGTGATGGTGCCTTCCCATTACTTCTAGCCATGAGTTACCTCTATTGCCAGGCCACTGACCTCCTAAAGTATTCACAAGTATTGGCAGAGTAGAAAATTGGCCTGTGTGAGAATGACTGCACTTTGTGTCAGAAGGCAGATCTTCTGGATGCCGAATGTTGGATTTTGTTTTAGTTGCTGTAACCCCCTACTTCTCTAAAAGTGTCAGCATTACAGGAAGAAGTTTCATATATATATTTGTATATAGTGTGGATTTTTATACAGATGCTAAAAATGGAAAGCAATTCCCATACGGATGAACAAATAGTTATCTATAAACACAATATACAGAGACTGGAGTGGAGTCCTATTTAATCCATTCTAGACCTAGGGCACCATTTATGTGACAAGCTGCAGTAGAAAAGCAGTTTTCATGCCAAATACAATCCCTGTGCTGGTGCCAAGAGCAAGAGCAAATGTAGAACTTGCAATTCTTCCCTTGGGGCCCTTCCACAGCAGCCTGCAGACAGCAGATGGGGAAACACCACAGCCCTGTGCTCTCCAGCAACAGCTCAGGTGCTGCTGGTTGCACCACCAGGAAATCCCATCCTCCCTGAACACATCTCTGGGAGGATGCCAGTCTGGCATTGTCCCCTGCCCTGTGCCACAGCAAGGGTTGCCTTGGACTACAGAGAAATTTGCCCAGGCATCACCTCAGGATTCCTGAACTGTCTAAAAATCCACATACTGGACAGCACCTACAAGGTTTCTTCTGCAAGCAAGACATATAACAACTCACTGGAGGCACAAAATACACATTTGGAGGGTAGGACAGATTATTAACAAGAAGAGGGAGAGCTCAAAAATACCAAATCAGCAAAGCAAAGTGTCTGATTTCTGCCACCTTGATATAGAGAAAAGAAATTGCCTTCTAAAGATCCCCAGGGAGAAGACTTCAGGCAGAAGGAAAGATGATTAGTTTGCACATTCACAAGCTTTCCACTAAACAACAGTTGATGACAGCATTAGAGATGGGAAGGAGCAAGGAATTAAGGGAGAAGCAGCACAGCAAAAGTCACAGGATAAACTCTGCACAGAAGAAGACAGAAAACCTGAAATCAAAATCTATAAAGCAGTTTATCTTAGAGGCAAGAATGCCAGCTTTTCCATCTCCCATTGTAATGGCTAGCTCTCCAAGGAAACATATTGCTAAAACATATTGCTAATAACATGTCCAAAAGCTGAAAAATTGACTTTACATGCTACTGCCACATAGAAGTTATATTTCTAATTCAAATCAAATGAAAAATGCATTCCAAAATAGGGCAAAATGAATAATGAAGACATGTAAATCAAAGGATTTGGAACAGGATTTATCTGTCACAAGTTTCTAGGAAGGACAGACGCCAGTACACATGTTAAACACGATGACACTTCCCTAGAGACTTATGATAATACTTCACCCTTAACTAACACACTCAAAACACTTCACAGACATTAACTAATTAATCCTCAATCCTCATGTGGCTGTAAAAATTACACAGTAGGGAAATAAGGTCAGATCTTCAGAGGAGATCAAGCTGAGATTAAGCAGTCTGCCCCAAGGCTATACACTGCCTTGACAGCAGAGACAGTTCCCAGGTCCAAGAGCCACCCCAGCACCAGAACACCTTTGGAGGGACACTGCCAGCCCCAAACATCTGCAGCAGCTGCTCAAACAAAGCAAAAGGGTTTAGGCAGGGTCAGATATCCCCCTGTGCCCAAAGACAAACCCCTCAAACCCATCCTAAGGCACTAAGCTGTGCACCCACAGACCTCCCTCTCCTGCTGCAGCCCAGCAAACCAGCTGGGGCTCAGTGGGAGGAGAGCTTTCCTCAGCACCACAAACCCCTGTTCTGCACCTCCCCAGGACAATTCCCTTCCAGATCCACATTCCAGGTAGCCAACATCACTTCAGCTCATGAGAGACTTCATTCAAATTCCTGAGGCACAATTGGCAAATTCTATAGAGAACATGGTGCAAATTGCACCTGGTCAAGTCTGACCCATCACAGCCTTCAGAGCCCAGGAGTACAAGGATGAATGGAGAAAAAGGTGACTCTCAAGGGTGTTGAAAGGACCCAGGCAGGCCACAGCAGAGGATGCACTGGCACACTCAGTCCCCTGGGAATCAAAGAATTCCCAGAACACAAAAAACGTGCAGGAGATCAACCCACACATCCTACAGTTAAATATTCCCTAGGCATGGGGGAAACAAGTGGCAGCAGCTCTGCACTGTTGTCCATGTGAAACTCAACAGAATGGCTACAGCCAAGGAGAGGGTGCTGGCCCAAGGACCCTTTGTCCAGAAACACCCCACATTCTGCCATTTCTTGTGGCATTTGAACTGCTTTTAGTTTTGCCTGCAGCCACGATCCCAACCCCTATGAATTCTCAGCTTTTTCAGAAAGTACTTCAGAGTACTTTGAAAATAGTAAAGCACCATTTAAAAGGTTCAGTTCTTACTTCAGAACTGTCTGAAGATAAATAAATTAAGAAATTTTGGCTACCACAAGCAGCAGTATTTCTACCAGTCCTGGGCTTCCTTTTTGTAAAAATCTGGGTTTGGGTTTGTGAAATAACCTGTGTCTAAACTTCTAATTATATTAAGAAAAGTGCTAGAAAACAGCTGGACCTCACAGTTCTAGCAGAAAGTTATTTTAAAAGCCAAGAATTTAAATGACAGCTTCTTTTTTTAAACTGTACCTGATGGGAAAAGAAAATGGTGCCTGGGGTCTAAGGTCTGCGTTGGCAAGAAAGGCTGTGCAAATTGGGAATGAGAGAGGACAGGGAAAAGGGTCCCACTAATGTCAGCAGTGGAAAATCTGGTATTAACTGAGAAAGGTGACTTGGATGAAGATAAATATAGTGCACAAGTGAAGACAAGTGACTTGCTAGACAAAGACAGCAATGAGCTGTGAGGAAGGGCAGAGAGGCAGCTCGTTCTGTGAAAAAGGAAAAAGCACGCACACAAAGACGTAAACAAGATTTCAGCTTGAAGGAACTGGCAGTTCCTCTCTGTCACTACCATTTACATTGCATTTCCTGCAGCCTTTATAAAACCTGGCTCCTCTAATTCATTCTAATTCACTCTAATGCCTCCACATGGCTCTTTCATTGCATGTGTGGGCAGTCTAGAAAGCAGTAGTTGGACAGCTTTTGACTGAAAGGAAATGTTTTAGGCACAGCTCAAAGCCTGTGGGAGTCAAGAGAAAGCATTGAATTTGGCCTTCAAAAGAAACAGGATGCCAGGAGAGTCACATGAATGGTTAAAACAGAAGATGCATAGGCCTGAGTTGGGTTTTAGCCATTAGCTGTAGTAGGCTGGTTTTAATTAATAGCAGGTGGCTCACTCTTTTGGCAAGGGCAGATGTGAGTTAAAGTTTTAGGATGTCAATGCAGTGTTTACCTTGCTTAGTAAAAAACAGTGTTCTGCAAACTTTTGTCCAGGACCATTTGTGTACAAACACTGCCTGGGGACCTGGGATCCAGGTGGGCCCTGGGCAGCATGGGAGCCCTAACAGCAGTGAAGGGTGCCAGGATCCAAAGGCTGCGACAACAAGTGCACAAGGCACTTGATCAAGGAAAATCATTATTCCCCTTTCTCAGCTCTTTCAGCCACAGCTGGAATTGTGCCTCCAATCTTGAGGCCCCTCTGATATAAGAAAGATGTTGATCAGCTTGGGGACATCCACCTGAGGCCAGCAGGATGGTGAGCACTGGAGCATGCAAGCTGTGAGGAGAGGCTGAGTTAGGCTGACCTGGAAAGGAGAAGGCTTTGGGGGACCTACAGAAGCCATCAAGCACCAAGGCAGGCCTTACAGAGAACAGCCATGCTCCTCATTGAGGAAGGACAACGAGACTGTCTGGACTGGAAATGCTGGACACACTCCCTGGGTATGATTAGAGATTGGTACAGGTGGCCAGAGGAGCAGAAGAATCTGTCCTTGAAGGTGTAGACAAAACCCTGTATTATATTTGTGGGATGCCTCATGGCAGGAGGGAACAATGAATCTGACTCCATGTTCTCAGAAGCCTAATTTATTATTTTATGGTACTATATTAAAGAATACTATACTAAAGACTACAGAAAGGATACAGACAGAAGGTTAAAAAGATGATAATGAAAACTCGTGACTCTTTCCAGAGTCTCAACACAACTTGGCCCTGATTGGTCATTAAATCAAAACAATTCACATGAAACCAACAGAACAATCACTGTGGGTAAACAGTCTCCAACCACATTCCAAAGGAGCAAAACACAGGAGAAGCAAATCAGCTAATGTTTTCATTTTTCTCTGAAGCTTCTCAGCTTCCCAGGAGAAGAACCCTGGGTGAAGGGGCTTTTCAGAAAATATGAATGTGACAGTTCTGAGCAAGCTGATGTAACATCAATGCTGTCCCAGCTTTGATCAAGACGCTGAACTATACAATCTCCCAGGAATCTTCCCAATCCAAATAATTTGATGGTATTTGTCACAAGCACTAGTACACAGGATATATGATTATAAAGACTATATGTTCTGAAAACACTAAATTACAGTGCATGTGTTAAAACAAACAAACAGCCCCCAAAAACCACAGTAACCCACAACATACAGGCCATTGCTTAGACAAAAGCTCACGTATTTTCTCACAAGCCTTTGCAGAACAGTAATCACCTTGGCAAAAACAACAGGCAAGAACTGTGTAAACCACTGCCATCTATTGAATTTAAGAGATTAATGGCCAGTGAGTGTTCATTGAGTAGATTTACAGTTGTACAAAAGTGCAACAAATGAGTAAAATCAGGTGCCTTGTGCAAGCTACCTCAGATGCCATGACCTGCTCTGCAGAGGAACACATGGCAATGAAAGAAAAGCCACACTTAAATAAGACTGGTCTGAAAACAAATGAGATTAAATTATTGACTGCAAAGTGTCTCATTTTAAACAGAGATTACTGGCTCTGCACTAGTCTTCCACTTGATTTAGATTTCCACTTCCATCTGATTTAGGTTTTATCACTGCAAGAATAATAGCACTTTGCCTTTCACATTAAGTAAGTTCTTTTTCACATATAATGTTTCTCAACGAGATATCCCACAGTTTAATTAAATTAAAATTGAAATTGCATTGTAAGAATACAGATCATTTAGTACCTGAGACACTTATGCATTCATTCTGTTTCATGAAGAAATTAATTATGTGAGAGTCATTAACAACAGCTGCAATTCCTTATGGATTTAAGTTATGTTTTGAATTGGAAGACTGAAGTTCCCAGCTGATTCAAATTCTACATGACGGCAAAAATGAATTAATGATTATAATATTCCATGTCAACCAGCATGGGAATGAAATTCTGTGTTAAATCTAAAGGCAGCAGCATGGACAATGAAAGAAGAGGAACCTATTTCTATTGTACTGATTTTGTCCTACAGAAGTCTGGAGTATTGCTGGATGAGCTAGAGGTTCAACCTTAGTACTGGTAAAATAAATAACAGCCTTGGAACCGAGTTAACAAATACCAGGACTAGGCTCCGGCTTCCCTGGATCACCTTCTCTCTTTTCTCCAAGAAAACCTCAGAATTTTTTTTTCCTCAGCCATGGTCTAAGAGAAATCTTTTCCAGACTGATGAAAAGTGAGAACGATAAAAAAAGACCTATAAAGAATGATAAATACAGGATTTCAAAATTGGCCACCCTGCTGTTAATTATCATCATTTCCTCCACAGTTTATGCATATTCAAATTATGCTGGCACTTCTCCTTCTGAGGAAACAGTTTGAAAGGGGCAAGAGGAATCTCTACAGCAGAGCCTGGTGTTTGAAAATTCACACACTGCATCAGTTGGATAGCAGAGCCAATTTCCCAGATATATAAATCTGGGTTTAACTTCTGCAACAAAAACATTCACATCCATCCCTTTTATTATGCTATAGGGACATCTCTGTTGGCTGAAACATCATGCAGGGAATCAAAATGAAGATGCAGGGCAAATTCTAAACCAGCATGACCCCCACATAACCTTCTGTGCCCAGGTCCAGGTTCTATTTTGAAACTAAGGAGTAAATTGTGGGCTTTGCTGAGGAATTGGTCTCCACCATCAAAGCCAACCAAGTGCACAGGGTTCAATATTTTTCCAGGAAAAAAAACCCACCAAAACACTGATTAATTAAAATGCAAAGGCATCTTCCTGCCAAATATTTTCCCAGCCTTATGTTCAGCTAAGAATAATAAGGCTTGCCCATATCATCCAAAAGACTGGTAGCCCTTCTCAACATGCCATCATCCATCACCCAACACAAGTCCTTGTTTGCAGAGGAACAGATTGCAGCCCAGTAGATGGGCAGCTGAGGGTTTCACTTGTGTCCAACCCACAGCTCCCTCTGTTTAAAAGCCAATTTCAGCAGTTTCAGCTCAGGGAATGCAGTGTGGGACTGGGATGGAGCCCCAGGAGCTGCCCCAGGCTCATAGAACTCCCTGGTCCCACCAAGCCATGGGACCTTGAACCACACCAGCTGAAATCCCCTTTCATGAGATGAGCCATGCTCTAGATAAGGCCTGATGAAAATAATCACCATTAAAAAGCAATATTTAAACAGCTCCTTATTGGAGCCCATGCAGAACCAAGGGCCCACATTGCAATTTTAAGGCAAGTTTCTCCATCTACTTCCATAGACAAAATAGTGACCTCCTTCAAACAACCCTTTTGGTGCTGAAAGGCAAGGAAATGTAGTCATATTAGGATTAATGACTTGAATTAACTCTCTTGCACCTGTGCCTCACTGTGTCCATGGCAAAGATGGACAGTAGCTTTGCCTTCTTAAAGTAACACTTGAGGGGGTTTTTGTCTACATAAAATCCTTTCTCTTCCTGTCTTAGCAAAGAAACTATTTCAGAAGGAAAAATGCCTCCCACCACTGTAAAAGTTTCTTGATATGAAAAATGCAAATCTCAAGCAGCTATAATGAAGAAAATCAATTTTAGACTCCTGGTGGCTATCTTCCTGCAAAGCTGTATTATTTTTCATCAAGTATCTACAAGAACCAGATTACGTTTCTAGCTTTCTGTTCCTCTCCTGTGTAATGAGGGAGAATCATGTATATTGCTTTCATTTAATTTACCCTAGAAATTCAGAGTTATTGATTTTAGTTGGTAGACTTCCTAGCTGTAAGAGACTGGAAGCAACACTTTTATGCCTTTTATATTGCTTACTGCTGAGAGGGACCCAAAAAAAAGAATTAAAAAAAAAAAGGGCGGGAGGCAAAATTAAGCTTTGATCCTGGGGGAGAATATATCAATATGGAGATAAAATACTGTCTGGGAATACCTAAATATATAACTGAACTAGAGATGCAGACTGCCTCTTACGATACTTATTTAAAAAAAATATCCATGCAACTGATTATGTGAGAGATATCAGAAAGATCTAGAGTAATCAGGCAAAATTTGCATATTATTCACTGAAAAACATGCAGGTTTATGGAAGGACCAGAAACTATTCTTTAATTTAGATAGTATTTAGAAAACAGTTTTGCAAAGGGAAGGAAAAGAACAACAGAATTTTGAGGAAATACTTTGTTTGGATATTTTAAAAGCAATAATTTAATTCAGAAAGCTGCCAAAATATCAAACAGGATTAATGCTAGAATACTTTGCATGATTTGGTAGCTTACAAATGAATGCACAGAGCCAGCATCTGTCAACTCCCTCAGGCAGCCTTGCTTAACGGAATGCAATTTCTTACCTGAAAAACATAAATAAGAAACACGCATTTACATTTTGCTCTGCATAACTTAATCTGTTATTTAGTACCCTAAATCACACACGAAACCAGTTCCTCCTATTAAGCATGCAAAGATGCTACATCACTTGTGTAGAATGTTTTTTAAATCAACAGTAGTTTCCAATTAAAACGGTTGAGATGTAAATATTTATACCAAATACAGCAACGTGATTAACATTCTTACCAGATACAAGCTCACTGGAGTACAACACTTCCCATAATTACCCCCTGCACAAGGACTGAAGCTGTTTGATCCCACAGGCATCAGGAGGAGGGAGCAACACCCAAAACACAACTGTGGAGAGTTTTGTCAAAGAGTGGCTTGAGGAGAGAGGACACAGCCGAATTAATTTGGTAAAGATGTCCTAACTAGGGCAGAGGCNGAGTCTCCCCTCACCAACAAATGGCTCAACCCCGACAAAGGCCTCATTCTGCGACACACAACCACCACCATCACCTAAGGGTTCTCCTTCACCCAGGGAATGCTCTCTGAGATAGGAGCATGGAAAATGTTCCTGGAGCACCTTCCCCTGCTCTGGGGTCTCACACAGATCTAAAACTGAGCCCTGGCACAGGTGGGAGATGTGGACAGGCAAGCCTCAAGCAGTGACAGTGGCTTGGCTCTGGTCTGAGGCCCAGGCTGGCATTCAGGGGAAATTTCAGAGAGCATTTTCATTTTCCCCTGTGCTGCACTCACATCAGATCTGCAGTTCCTTTCCATCTGGATCAATTTGTGTTAGATGTGAACAGACCCCTGAGGCTCTGCTCAGGTATTAAATGTTTTTGGTGCAAGTCTCTGCAGTAAATAGGAACAAACTTATAAGCCAGGAATCATCTGAATTCCACAGGGATCTAGGCAGAATCCATACAGCTGCCATGAGGTCCTCAGCTGCAGTCATAGATGGATTATACTCATTTAAAAAAGGTATTAATGTATAAAGCTTCCACAAGGGACAAAACCCACAACACTAAAGAGAAAGCATCAGTAAAATACTGCAGCTCTTTACTGACATCTTCAAGCAGCAATGGGAATCCATCCAAATCAAACAGACAAAGTGCAAATGCCCAGGAAACTATGAGAACTAAGAATGGCCACATTTCATTCCACAAAAACTGTGCCCTCTTTTCCCTCCCCTCTTCCTCCTCAAAATGTGTTCCAATCCTACTACTAGAGGCAATGGAAGAAAATCTTAGTAAGCCTCGGGTTGAACTCTTAAAGCACATAAATAAAAATTCATGAAGATACAAGGAAAACTATCTAATATGTTCAAACAACCTATTCTGGCTCCCTGGGTTTCTCAGGTAAAGCTCTATGAAATTTCTTCTCCTGGAAGTTTTTAATTGCATTTTAATTATGTCATAGGCTTTTGGGGTAGAGCACTGGCTTAAGCTCAAAGGAATAGGTATCCATCAGTCTAATCACAATATCTGCAAAACACTCAGTTCTGCAGTATTTATGCTTCTTTTTCTGTTAGGAAGCCATCTTGCATTTAATAATTAAACTAAAGGAAGTTCAGCTTTACTGCACAGGAAATTTGGGAGAGCTCTCTGCACCCCATATCTTTTAATGTGATTTTCCTGAAGTTCCTCTATCTGCAAGTAAGGCACTTCAGAGACAAATTTCTCTCTTGTATTTAGGAATGCAAGAGATAACCAGACCATATTTCAATAGGTTTTCTGACAAAGCTGCATTTGCAGGGCTTTCCATAGTTTCTCCAAGTTCAAGGGACATTCTTGAACTTGCTTGATCAAAGCTGATGCATTTTATTTTCCCTATTGGTTTGCACATGACATAATATCAGAGCACAATTGTCTATACCCAAATGACTGGCCACTCTCTCCCAAAAAGCAGAATGTCAGGCAACCCCACAACAATGAGCAAAGGTTTATCAGATATGGATTGAGCAGTGCCCCAAAGCATGAGGAGAACAAAGTGTCCCCTTTATCCATTTCAGTATTATGACACATCACACTGCTTGCCTGGCTCAGTTCAGCTCAAACACCTCTTCCTGCTACAGATGTGTGATGGAGGAGGGTCAGAACTGACAGGTTTTAACCATATTTGATAGAAATTTGACACAGATGCTGTTGGCTCAGCTCAACATTACACAGAAAGAAAAGCAAAATTCGTTCCAGCGTTACAGGCTCTGATGTTAGGAAACAACACAAGCCTGGTTGTTAATTCTCAGCAGCACCTCTTGGTTTCCCTGCAGAGGGGAGATTTTGCCTCATTTCCCCCTAAGTACAGGGGATCATTCCTTCCTGCAGAGCTCTGCTAACCCACACACTGAGCTGCTGTGTCTGAAGGCACCATCCACACTGAGAGGTGTCATTAACACATGATGGTGACACACAACTCTGTTTGCACAGCAACACTTCAGTGTCACGGGAAACCTGACAGAGTTTGGGGACTTGGATCTCAAGTGTGACATCCCCATTTAAAATGAACACATTTGGGACAAGGAACAGAGTGACTTATCTGCTTGGTGTTGGGCTGCCAGAATTGCTCATAGCCATATAGGAATTACCTAAATGTTTTCCAGAGAAAGTGTCAAATAAACCTTGCACTGACATTTCCCTCATGTTTGCCACCATTTCTGAAAAGTTTTTCAGAGAGATTTTTAATGGCTGCGTTCTTTCCCAGCTTGCCACTTGACCATCCCTGAGAGGTCCCCATGAAGTCTGGGGCAGAACGGCAGCCCTGGTGACATCAGCCCCACAAACTGGGCTCCCTGGGCACTGCACCTGACACACAACATTCATCACACATCAGCTGAGGCACAAAGTGATGACAATCCTGACCCTGACGTGCCAGGTAGTCCTGGAACACTCACTCCACACCTCAGCCCTCCCTCTGCACCCTGTCTGTCCCAGACACCTGATTTTGGGAGGTCAGGACTCTCAGGGCACAGCAGAGACCCCCAAATCCCACCTGAGGCACTTCCAGCATAGAGAGATGGAATAACAAGCCAGTTTTGACTGTTAAATGGTGGGTCTTTAAAAAATACTTCCCTCTCCTCATTTCAGAGTAAAACAAACGTTTAGACATTGAGTACATGTGACTCTGGCCTTGGTTATACTGGAAAATATAAAATGTAAAGTAATTGAAAGGGACAGGTCAGAACATTTAGCTGATCTTTCCCAGATGCTTTTAATTTCTTGAGTTGGCATATGAGAATATCCTGGTGATGAATGCACTGTTTATACCAGAAATACAGTAATAAAAACAAAATTCTTAAAAGAAAACTGAAAATATTCTGATATGGCTTTATGAATATGACACACAGACTTGCAGAAACAAACACCAGCAATTGAAATGGGATGGAAAACTAAAATGTCAAACAATTAGGCTTGCTTGCAGAACTGCTGCAGGTTCTACATTGCAGCTATGTTATCTTAGCAATTAGCTTGAAGATTATGGCACAGCCAAACAAGCTTATACATCTCTGTGGTTTCATGGTATGCAAGCAATAAAAGCTGAAAGAGAATCTTTACATTACTTCATAACTTTAAAAGAACACCATATTGTGTATAACAGGATGAGGCACTTGTTTAAAAATTCAGTGTTATTTTAGCATCAATAGCTTTCACTAGCAGCTTTCTGAACACAGCTGCGTGGGGAGAAAATTAGTTTCCTAACATTTGCTTCTTCCAAAGGCTAAAAAATGTCATGGCTAAAAAAGTCATGACTGCAGCCTTAGGTATAGACCAACACTCATCTCAGGACTAAGCCCTAGCTAAGGGTGGGAAGTTGGGGGTTTACTGGTAGCAAATAAAGAAATGCCAAACTGAAACAGCAAAACTGAACATTATCTGCAGCCAAATTAATATTCCAGCAGCTTAGAGAGCAAGTAGTTTCTCAGCAGTTTGAGTAAATACTGACAGCAAATGAGGTCAGTTACCTGAATTTCTGATGAAATCTGGACATGTTTAGTATTAAAATGTACCCATATTAAATACTACACATTTTGTGAAACCATATCTTTGTGGGGTTTTTTCCCCAACTACTGGTTGCCAAAGTTCTTGCCCTGGGGGATGAGTGGCCAGCCAAATTTATTGCAGAGGAGCAGGGAGATGGACAGGGCACAACAGGTAGCACTAACACATTCCCCAGCATTCAAAATAATGAGATGATTCAGATTCAGACCAAAGACTCAGCTCTGTGTTGCTGCATTGAAACTTGAGAGAGGACGCAGAGAAAGGGAGTTTGGGAACTAATTATTACCCGACTCAGAACAGTGCAAACTTCATTACAGTAGGTGGATGATAACAGAGCACCTGCTCTGCTGCCAAGGGCCTTCTGCCCTGACCTTACTGCAGCCAAATGGGGCCTCAGACAAAGGTCAGCTAACCCAAATAACTTAAAATAAATACACCCTCCCCTGGCAGGGAAAGCAATGAACTTGCAGATCCCTTTCTGCACAGGAGAGGAGGGACAGAAATGCTGCCCTGGCTGGTGACAGGTTAAGGCATGCAGAGCTGCAGGGGAAGAGCAGCTGCACTGTGCTGCAGGATGAGGTGAGCAGAACCACTAAAACTATTGGAAAAACATGGCAAATGAGTCAGAAACCTTTGGCCACCAGAAATCACAGCCCCAAAGCTTTAGGCTGCCTCATTATCTCCAAGAGTTCCAGCTACTGAATCACCAACTGGTGCCGCTCACAGCAACAAATTCCCAGGTGTGGGTAACAAACACCAAATCATTTTGTGCATGAAAAGCTTCAGTCCCTTCTAAACTGATCTGAATTGTCACTGCCAACATCCTAAACCCCCAGGACTGCCTTCCCTACATCTCAATACTGTCAATAAATTAAATTCCAGGGCAACAGAATGAAACCTGGACATGCTGATGCCCAGAGATCCATTGCTAAGAAAATAAATTTTCCTTCTCTGCATAAAAATTCTAGGAATGTACTGTCAAAGTGATCAAAAGCTTAGTACTGGTGCTACTAAATCTCTGAGGGTTGCCATTTTGGGTGCCTATTAAGGGTTTATATTTATGTTATAAATCATCTCATTGGATTCCATGGAGAGCAATTTTAACACTAGGATCATACCCCTTAACTAGCTTTTTATAGGAAATTTAAAGGCTGAAGAACAGTAATAGCACTATAAAAGACACCTATTTTTTGCTTCCTGAAAATAATAGCATGCTACAGAGCCATGGAAAGAGAAAATGATA
>WBNQ01028483.1:2697-20860 GCA_013401375.1 Spizella passerina | reverse complement strand
AGAAAGCTGATTTATTATATTATGAAATTTTATTTAAAAAATTGATATACTAAAACTATACTAAAGAAAGAGAAAGGAGACATCAGAAGGCCAGACAAGAATGATACTAAAAACTTATGACTGACCAGAGTCCTGACACAGCTGGACTGGGATTGGTCATTAATTAAAAACAATTCACATGGAACCAATCAAAGATGCACCTGTTGGTAAGCAACCTCCAGACCATATTCCAAGCAATTATTGTTTACATTTGTTTTCTGAGGCTTCTCAGCTTCTCAGGAGAAAAATCCTGGTGAGGGGATTTTTCATAAAATATCAGTGACACCCCTGCTCTGGCAGTCTGCAGCACATGGCTGGGATAGATGGGCCATGGCAGAGAAATTGGGACTGCCTGGGTAAAAAAGGAGAAAAAGCTGTCAGGGCTTATTTACTTTCTCTCTTCCTCTGCTACCCTTTGTTTCGTTTATAAATCAATTTACTGTGCATTTAACTCAATAAGCAAGAAGCCTTATAAGGAAAGTGGATGATCTGAGATCATCTTTTCTTTTGTAGAGTTCTTAATTTTTTATTAAGGACAAGTGGAGATCATGTTTATATATACACACATACACATTTTTTTTCCATGCTGGATTGTTCCCTTGGCATTTAAATGTCCTCTGCAGTCATAGGAGACACACAGCCCTTTAAAGTAGTTAGAAACCATTATACAGAGTTTGTGTCAGATCCTTCAGGAGCACAGAAAAGGGAGAAAACCCACTGAAAAAGTCATGATGTGTTGCAACCAAAGGCTGTATATGTTTTGTCAAAATCTTGCGTCCTGTGGACCCAGCAAGAAGCTGCTGTGATCCATAGTAAAGACACCTGTTAATTAGCTAATCATTTATCTGTCATACCAGCTGCTTAAGCTATTCTGGTTTGTTGTGTGCAATTAAATTTATGGCGGCCACTTCCTTTTTATTTCTTACAAATTAAAACACAGCCATCTTTCCTCCTGAAAGCCTTGGGACTTCTCATTTCAGTGGGAAGTACTGCAAATGTTGTTTTTTTGTCTCAGTCCACCAGGTTACCAGTGTAGGATTTTCAGGTGCAGTCCTGAATTTGGCACAACCTGAGCTCAATTCCTTTCCTCTCTGGGCTCTGCAGCTCTGTGGTCACTGGGGCTGTTCCCCACCTTTTTTCCTGTTCCAGGAGCAGAAAATTATTTTAAATTATTAAAAAAGAGAACTTTTTGAAAGGCTTTTATATTTATTAATTTTTCTCTCTCTTTAAAGCCATAGGAAAGTCAAGGTTCAATGGAAGCTTCCTCAAAATGTGATTTGCTCCTATAATAATACGGAGCCACAAAAAAGCCAGATGTGTTTGTTCCTTAGGTGTGAGTTAGCTCTGTGTCCAGTTCTGTGGCCTCCCTGATGAATTATCCTGGAGTGTTTGTTAAATAATAGGTTCAGAAAGACCTTTACAAGGTCACCCTGACAGGTGAAGTCTAATTTCATGCATCATCGACTGATTAGTTCAACAGCAGTGGATATAGAAAAATCTCTCTCCCCCCCCCAGAAGAAGAGATTGCAGCATTTTTTGGAAGTAGGGCAATTTCCACAGTTAGAAACATCTTGTTAGCTTTCATGAAATATGTATTTCTCTTTGCAAATTAAGCTTTCCTTGCAATCAAGCTTTGTCTTAATTGCTCTACAGAAAGTAACTGCCAATAAAGAAAAATAGAATCATATTTAAATACTTCTGTCAATAATGTTTGTTGATCTTCAGAAAAGAGTAAACAGTTCCCTACCAAGAGCTTGGTTTTGCCAGCGGTTGCTCTGTGAGAGTAACTAATTGTTGGTTTGGGATTTTTTTCAAGATGCATGCTGGAAGTTCCATCTAATTCCATGTACTTTCAGTTACTTGTTTAATATATAATAAATCAGTTTATTATGTCAGCTTAAACTTGACTTGGATGTGGCTCAGCACACCCATGCCTGTCATAATGCACTCTGCTGGCTACAGGGGTTTAGTGAAGTTAAAATGGATTGTTCCCAATGGATTGAGAAGTGCCTTCTCAAGTCATGAATTATTTCTTTTTTTTTTTTGGGGGGGGGGGGGGCGGCCGGCTGGGGGGGGGTTCACAGGGGTTNTGGACAGAGAGCCGAGCCAGCTGGGCTGTCATTGGCCATTAATTATAAGCATCCAAGATGGGCCAATCACAGATGCACCTGTTGCATTCCACTGCAGCAAGTAATCATTGTTTACATTTTGTTCCTGAGGCCTGTCAGCTTCTCAGGAGGAAAAAATCCTAAGGAAAGGATTTTTTTATGAAAGTTGTCTGCGACAGGGGTTGGGAGGGGAAGGAAGGAAAAGGGATTAAATTAGTCTTGATATGACCCAAGAAGAAAGTAATAGATGGTATTCCTGATGTGTATCCTGCTTAGTTGTGCTCTTGGGAATGCCAGTGCTGGGGGATTGTGGAACTGAGCGTGGGAAAGGTTCAGAGCTGCAGGAGCCATTGAGATAATTGATGTGTGTGTGACCTGCAGCCTGAAGTGCCTCTTTCTCAGGCACCTCTGGTAAGCAGATGTGTTCTTGATGCATGGAGTGTCTTTCCCTGGAGACACTTGAAAGGAAAAGTGTCGCTCAGGTCACTAATCAGCCTTTGTTTGGCAGTGCAGTTCCTGAAGGCAGCAGGATCCATCAGGATTACTCTGAGAGCTGAAGCTCAGCTCAGTTCCAGGGCAAGGATTGCTGAAGCTGTGGCTCCGGGTGCTGTTCTGCTGTGTTCCAGACAGCTCTCCAGAGGTGTGTGTAGGGGGACACAGTATGGGTAAATGAAGGTGGTACAGAATGTAATCTTACCCCCTGAAGAGTTGCAGCTGGGTTAATTATTAAGGATTAGGAGCAGGCCTGATGTTAACAGGCCACAGCTATAGCTGTTAAGAAGAATGTTATAAAAGAGTGGATTGGTGGGAACTGGAGTCAGTTGGCTGCTGTGAGGATAAGGAAAAGTCAGTGCTTAGAGGAGCTGCCTACAAGAAACATCAAGAAGGTACAAAACTCTAGCAATGTGGAACCTTTTTAACATAGTGATAATAGAACTCTTGCAATATGTGACAGCAGGTGTGGATTCTGCGGAGGTTGTTTTGTGACTGGTTTCTGCTCGTGGTGTGTGGCTCTGTGCTCTGAAGGTGGGAGTGACATCCCGGGACAGAGACACTGAGTGCTCCAGGGCTGCTCTGCACCTCCTGCCTTGCACTGGGCTGGCCGCTGCATCCTCTCTGAAAAAGGACACTCTTGAGATGCAAAAGTGCTCTGTTCTGCCTTTTCTTCCAAGGTGATCTAAGGAGGCAGAATGGAGGTAAGGTGGGGATGAGGAACAGTTGTGTATTCTAGGTAGCTGGGTGGAGATGTGGCTCAGCTGAGCTGTCCTAATGAACAGTTTTGTGGGATATCAGTCCTTCCAGTCAGGAGGGAGGGGTAGGAAAAGGCCTTGGTGATGAGACTTCCAATCTATGGCCTAGAAAAATAAGGAGTCACTTGATTATTTAAATTGCCAACATAGCAGGGAGAGAGAGATTCATGATAGCAGCTCTCTAATCTACCAAAAACCCCAGAAGCAGTAATGGGATCCAATTATGACAATTTGAAGTTGAATTAGAAATTGCAATGAGAGGATATTAGAAGCAGTTAATAGAATTAAGTGGACTCTTTCTACTGTAATGCTTTTCACTGGGCATGCCAAGCCAGCATCCTGTCAGGGTTTATTCATACAAAAATGAGTTTCCTCCCTGGCTGATAGAGCTGGGTACTCAAGGATTTTAGGTTTCTACTTTAATTTTGAAACTCTGAAACTGAAATACTTGAAACAAGTGCACGTTTCAAATTTCAATGTTGAACAGTTCAAGCTGAACTTTTATTTTATGGAATTCAAAGCTTTATGTTCTCCTCTAAAAACAATATTTCAGTTGTGTCTGTGAACGTTTCAGAATAGTAACTGTGAAAATGGTGAGTTTTTAACTTGAAAAAAGCACAATGAAATTAAGAGGAAGTAGTTAATTCTCTTTTTCTTCTTACACAGTTTATAATTTTAATAGATCAGAAGTCATAAGATTAAAGAGCATATAAGAAAAAAGAAAATAGTAATTCTGACAGCTGGCTGAGAAAATATTGCAAAAGGTCACGGAGTTATGTGCTTTTTCTTGCAAAAGGTTGAAGAATTCCCTTAGAAAACTCCTTCCCACTGCCTGGGATCAGTTTCTAAGTGAGCAGCTGGATTTTAGTGTGAAGTTACCAATGGCAAATACTAGGGGAATGTATTTGCAAGCAGCGTGTTTTGCTGTTGACTAGCAAAGAGCTGAGCTATCTTGTGTTGGACACGAGGTTTTCCATGGTTGAGAGGGAAGGGTTCTGGTCTGTGTGGGATGGCTGCTATGTGAATTGAAACATTTTGGTGCCTAGATTTAGATGTGCCTTTAAATCCAATATTTTCAAACCTACCTGCCTAGCGAGACACTGACGCTCTTTCCTTAGTCATGTAAATCTGTGGAAGCTGCCAATAGTCTAAATGGGAAGATTTCAAATTCATAATGCTGATTTGTAATAGTTTAGCACAGGCACCTGGTTTGTAGGATCTGAAAGCAAAATGTGTATTTGCCTGTGAAATCCGAGGAGTTAAAAAACAGCTAATACAGTGTGTGCCTTTGACAAGGGCCCCTCTTTGCTTTGTAATATTTTACATCAGTGTTTGTGAGGTGACTTTGCCTATAAAAGTTCATTTTCCACCTGCAGCTGATTTCTCACACAGTTAATCCAGGGCTGAGATGATCCTCCTGAGCCTTTGTTTAGAGCTGAGCTTTCCCCTCCCAGCTTCAGGCTGAATGTTTTTTCTCTTCTCTCCCTTGAAGTCTGCTCCTGCTCCAGGCTTGGAGCTCGGGTGAAGCACAGCAGCCTGAGCTTCCTTATTCACCTGGAGCTTCCTCTCCTTCCTTAGGGTCAATTTCTTGCTCTGTTCTGCAATGAGACTTTACAGGGTCACTCCAAAGACCTGGCAAGGTGGTGTGTGCTTTGGGAAAAAATTTAAATTAAAAAACATGATTCTAGACTGATCACTTCTTCTATTACGTCCTTCCAGTTTCCCTGTCCTGAAAATTGTTATAGTTGTTATAATTGTTATAACGTGTCAGTAAAAAATAAATGCAACCCAATGAGCAAGAGGAAACCCCCTCCAAATATTAGGAAAGACGGGATTACTGAAAGCTCATAATTATTTTTACCCAAATTGATACTGTACATGTTTTTGACAGGACAAAAGTTGAAGGCGTCACATTTTATTCTTAAATAAATCTACTGCACAAACATCTTGGTTCATGCCTGGCTTTAACTTCACAGATGATTTAGAAGAACTTTCCTCCTTTCAGGCAGTGCATTTGTTATCCATTCTTCTGACTGTACATTGAAGGGATGATAAATGTTGAAAAGTTTCATAGGCATTAATTATTCCATGAAAATGGAAATCATTTGCATAGTTCCTAACTAATTCTTGGAGGGTTTTTTTTTTTTGGTAGAACTTAGAATAAATGTAATAATTATCTACATGCTTTGTGAAAATAACTTACTTTTTGGGGCTCAGAATCTTTACCATGCTGAGACCTTCATAGTATATTTATATTATCAAAGAATATTTGCTTGGCTCTTTTCAAAGATGAACTAAGCTACTTACCTGGGTGCTTAGAGACTAAAGAGATGGCCAAGCAGAGACTAAATTGATATTGAGCAAAATTAACTTATTTTTCCACTGATCCAAACTGTAAAATCTTTATCAAAGAAAACAATTCCATGGTCTCTCTGGCCAGCTCTTAAACTCCCTGAGATTCTGAGAGAGCTACAATAAATCAGTGTGTGTCAGAGGCTTCTATCTAAATGTCCTGGAGGTATATGATGCCTTATCCCTTACAGGAAATGGAGCTTTCACATGGAAAAAAGCACAGTGAAATTTAGAGTAAGCAGTTAATGCTTTTTTCCTGCAGCCCAGGATGCTCCTGTGAGCTGGGATCCTTCCCTTTGTCACTTGGGGTGTTTCAGATTGCCACCAGCAGTGAAGCACAAGTGGCTGCAAACTGGACAAACCTCAAAGGCTGGGCATTCCAAAAGGATAATATTCAACTCCAGAGCCATGTTAGGTTTCATTCCGTGTTTTGCTGAAGGAAAATAGCCTGAGGCAGCTGCTGATACCTGAGCTGGTTATCTGAGAATGCAGGTGGAAAAAAAATCTCTTAAAAGGAGAGCAGGTTTGGGGTGAAATCTGAATGTTCATTTTCCTACACAAGTGGACGTCCCTTTCCAGAGGGTTCAGCAATGGGATGCTCAGGCAGTGGGTGCATACCCAATTATTTCCAGCTAGTACTGGAATGTTGCTCACCTGTGCAGGTACCAACCCAGGTCTGCTGGACTGTCAGAGGCCCATTTCCTTACCTGGTAGTTGGGACTGGATGCAGTTAATTGATACAAGTGTTGCTTCAGGGCTGCCTGGCCAAGCTGTGAGTGTGAAAATGAGCGGCATTTCTCTGAGAGGCTTCAAAATTCAAAGTCATCTTGTATATTTCCCTTGTTAGTTAAGTATTGGTTTAAATTTTGAGAAAGGAATCCTTGAGGAGGTGCAGGACAGGGTTCCTTGCCTGTCCTGAGAGAGGCACATAGAGGGAAAATAAAATTGTTTTATTTGAATACATAATAATAAAAAACCTTCCAGTTGTTTTTTATTTCTTTGAAATATGTGTTCTTACTTTCCATAAAGAACTATTTTACATTATCGATACGTCTTCCAGATGATGCCTTGTCATTTGGTGACTCTTACCTGAGAAAGATTTTTTTTTTAATTTTATTAAAATTTTCAAAGTACAAGCACATTTTATTATGAACTAAATTATACCACTTTTTAAAAGAATGTTATCATCAGAGACAAGTTCATATTTTACATTCTAGTAATTCAGGTCAATAAACCTAATTACATAACTGGAGATACAAGATCACACCAGAGAAAGGAAAAGCAAATTTTTAAATTATTTTAATTTTTAAATTATTTTAATTTTTAAATTTAAATTAAAATCTTAAATTTGGAATTGACTTCTTGACTCTGTAAAGGATTATTTTATTAGTTTTATACCTCAAATCAGTGAGACTGTTCACTTACACTGAAAAGGTGTTACATCTTTACAGCCTCTAATGTGGAGGCTTTAAAAATAAAATGGCTTAAATATATTGTTTTGAAGCACAGCTTTGTTAAGCCATTCTGTAATTTCAGACTTTCATCCTGATGAGCTGAATGACAAGACCTCCATGGCATTAATAGTAAATCAGATTTAGTTTATATCTGCTTTCTGGCCTAATGAGCATGCTGCTGATCACAGCAGAAAATTCCAGCCCAGGGGCTGAGATTTGGGATTTTGGGGGTGTATCCTGGGAGTACCCTGCTCCACCCCACACTGGCACTGCTCTTGTCTGGATTGTGAGAAACAACTGCTCACTTGAAAAATTTTACAAGGTTTATTAAACCTTAATAAAAATACTACAAAAGGACTAAATAAAGAAAAACAGCAGTCTGGACTACCCAGACCATTCCGGGATAAAAATGCAATAACCTAACTGGACATTTATAAAACTTCTCTTGACATATCAAAAATATTCATCCCTTAATTGTGGGAGCCTCTCAGGTTTGTTCTTGCTGGAATGGATCCTGAGGTATTAAAAGGTCTTTTTTCCCAGCCCTGTGCTGAAGAAGAAGTTGATATTCCTCGGCTCTGCTTTTCAAGGTTTTTTATTTTCTCCTATCTATTCCATTCTTTCCCTGACCTGCTGAGATTTTTCCAGCAGGTTGGATTGAGGCACAGTCCCTGTCTTTGGGGTGGTGTTAGCTTTTTATACTAAAAACTATGTGTGCTTTATTTGCAATAATTTTCCAATACCTATCACCTATGTTAGACAGTCTGTCTCTATTTTAAATCAATCCAAAAGTGTCACATCACAGCAGAAGATGGAGGGTGAGAAGAAGGAGAGGAAGGACAGGACACACCCAGGTTCCTCCACCTTGCCTCTTGAACCCCCATTCTAAAAACCCCAAAATTCTACTTTTTCACCCTGTGACAAATTCACTATCATTCTACTCAAACCTTGTGGCTTGTAACTCTTCACACAAAGTTGGTAATTGTTTCCATGGGCTAAAATCAAAGGCGCAGGTGTTTGTGACTCCATGCCAAGGTCTCTGAGCCCCCTGCCAGGGTCTGGAGTCCTCCAGGGCAGCCAGAAGAATGGCCTGGGTTCTGACAAGAGCCAACCATCTCATTACTCACCTGTAACAGGCTCCAGGGAGGTGTGAGGGCAGCCAGGCAGCGCTGCCTGTACTGATGCTCTGTTTTTTCCAACTACAGCAGAGACAATCATCAGAGAAGCCAGTCCAGGAGTCACAGCCTGGTTCCTCAGTGCACCCCTCCAGTTTTTACTGGGATCACTTTCTCCTCCCACGGTGACAGTTGGCTATAATTGCTCTAATTGCTGCAATAATTGAGGATGAGGTTTTATTATAACTTCCTCTCTACTTCTGCTGGTTTTCCAGCAGCTTGTAAACATAGAGTGAATCCATTGGAGAAGGAGTAGCAATTTTGAGCTGTAAAGTTCACTTAAAAGTCCTTCTTTGTTCACAGGATTAAAGAGAAGGAAAACTCAATTATTGCTGCATCAGAAGTAAAAGTGACTTAAAAAGCATTTATTCCCTTGTCTATTGCATTGTCCTTTTCCACATTTGAAAATACACGGAAAATCTGTGCTTTTTTGGTGAACCCAACATTATTTGCCTCTGATTCTCTGCTAGTCTCAAAACCAGGCTTTTTGCTGCCTTTGGTCTGTGAGTGTCTCGAGGCTGTGGATGTGCTTTTGCTTTTATTCTCATCCAATACTTGGCAGCTTCAGTTTTGGAAAAGCAGATGACAGTTCACAGACAGAGTAAAGCAGTTTGGTGGGGTTTCATGGATGCCTTCTGAGGTGCTGAATGAGGTGATTTCTCACTCCATAACTTTTATCTGGAAGAAGGAGCTGTGTGTTCACAGCACAAATCTTTCAGTGACTCTAAACCAGAAGCTGTATCTGTGTTACAGGAGTAGAGATAAAAGTTACTTGCTTCTTGGAAAAATATGGTACCAAATTCACCTGTGGAAAATCTGAGGGGAAAGATGAGTGTTGGGTAAGCACAAGGACTGAAGGGTGCATGTGTGACTAGGTAGGACAGAAGAAGGGGAAAGGTGGGGGTTTTGAAAAGAAACATGGAAGAAACCTGTAGGTTTCACACATGCCATGAGTTTAGAGATGAGATTGTAGACAGTTCTGGTTGCACACAGCCAATGTTACATTCATTCCAGATCTCTACAGCAAAACTAAGTGAAACTTTACAGAAAATTGAATAAAAGAACAGATAAATTTTGAGAACTAGAGAGAAAGGAACTCTGAAAAGCTGAACGTGTATCATATCGTCAATCTAATTGTCAGCATATGATTTCTATGTAAGCACAGATAAAAAATTCAATTTTTGTTTCATGTTCAGTAGCGAGGAGGGCAGTAAAGGGATATCCTTAATACAAGTACCAAGGGGAAAAAAAGAGTTGTAAATAGATGCTGTTAGTGCTGCTGAGGAGTTTCTCGAGGAATTGTTACTACCAGAAACATTCCAACTGAAGCTGGGAGAGCACCAGGAATGTGCTGTAAGAAAGGACCCTTTGTACAGCAGATACGGCTGAACACTGATGTTGGATGTCATCTAGACAGGATGGGAAGAGGGGAAAGGCAGTTGGGGGACCAAACTGGCTTATCTGGGTCTCTGAACGTGCTGTCTTTATTTCAGACTTGCATTAGCCCAAGGCAGAGCAGCCTGTCCCAGTGCTGCTCATGGATGTGTCACTGAGGAGTTGTTCCACGCTTTGCAAACCAGTCTGGCCACTGAGATGATCTGGTTTGAACCTGGGAACAACAAAATGCTCATTGTGATGGTGTCCAGTGCCTGTGCAAACCAATGGCAGCCCTCCAGGGGCCAAAAAGGCACCGAGCTTTTCCACACCTGCTCAGAAGAACAGGCAATATTGTGCTGTTCTGCCATTCCTTTTTCAACACTGGGGTAACTGCTCACTCTGCATGGTATAATACTTGAAGTTTTCTGTGAGATTAGGGATTTAAATGAGAAATATGATGGCTGCAGTGGGAAGTAACCAGATTATGGTAGAATTGTGTGGGAAGAAACAGGATCAGTAGACTTCACTAATGAAGTCAGTGAAGAGGCTTTAATTGAGTGAGGGCTTCGGTATGAATTTGGGAATGATGAATTTCAACTGAAAAGCAAATTGGCAGCACATTCATGTGACATTTCTGCTGTGGACTGTGAATTTAAGGAAGAAAATTCTGCTGAATGATGACAAAAATACTTCCTTCTGAAAGAGTATGAGAACAACGATAGCAGCTCAAAACCAAGCCATCACCTTTGGGGTGTGTGGGAGAATATAGAGAGATAAGAGTTGGCAGGTGGGGGTGTTTGGGGGCTTCATTTTTGTTGGGTTTATGGAGGTTAAATTTTATGAGTTTTTTTTTCTTGGTTTTTTTTTTTTTTAGAATTGGAAGGAGGGAGTTTTTAGAAAACCGAAACTAAAACCAAAATTAAAGATATGCCAAGCTATAACCTAACCTTGGAAGCAGGAAGAGAGGAAGGTGGTTGAGATGGATGTGAGGGTAGAAATCCATCAGTCGCAAACATCCCAGGTTGGAGGACTGACGAGTGACCCAATCTCTGTGGGAGCTCAGGGCTCCATCACCCCAGCAGGAGATGGAGGAGAGCCTGAGCCTCCTCCCAGAGCAGCCCTTGGTGGTGGGGAAGGGATGAGGGCAGTGTCTGCAGCATTCCCTGAAAGCCCAGCTCCTGTGACCTCGCACGGTTTGGGTGGCTTGTTCTGTACTGTGAGTTTTTCATGTTCTGTACTGAGTTTTTCATGTATCATGAGCATTTCCTTTAGAACAAATGTAAGGAATTGTCAGATTTTTGGACCTTGAAGGACCAGTAGTTTTACGATTATGGGCTTTAAGGTAAATATCTGAAGATCTGTCCAACACAGGTCACTAAAGGGCATCCTTTCTGAGAAAACTATTCTGATTTTATGTTTCTGTGGATACCTGGGCTAAGTGCCCTTCATTAATGCAATTACTGGCTTATTTTCCTTCCCAGGAATACTTTGGAGTCTGGTGTAAGCCTGGCTTTATTTCTTGTTGTGACAATGAGAACCTGCAACACAACCCTTCAGTGGTCTGATTGCTCTGGGCAAGCATCAGCTTGATGGGAGACTGTCATACTTGTATAGGAAGTAATTCTTCTTCCAGGTAAAATAATAAACAATAAACCAAGCCTCACTTAGAAAAGCAGCATAGGCCATCGTGCTTTTCCTTCCCTTAGTCTGTAACTTGAATGCCAGTAGTTTTTAAGGTCCCTTCAATATTCAGAGGTCCCAGAAAACTTCAGGCTTGTTTTACTCAAATCTATATAACTGTAGCCACTGTAAAGATTTTTAGACTGGAGGTGACCAATGTAAGCAATGTAAGGGAAGTATTGAATGTGCTCTGCAAATACTGCTTGGACCAAGCTTTCAAAATTTCACCAAATCCCATCAAGAAACTTCACAGCTACAAGTCTGTCAGAACTGCTATGACTTGGGGCACATTCAGAGCAGACCTGAGATCTACCCTGACGTGGCTGTGGAATGCAGTAGGTACCTGTATTAAGTAAAATCTGTTCAGGGAGAGATCTTTCCCCCAGACTCTGAAGGCCATTGATTCTCTGGTAAACTCAGCACTTCCTATACAAGTGTGACAGTCTCCCACCAAGCTGACATGATGCCCAGAGCAATCAGACCACTGAAGGGCTTCGCATACCCTCAGTTGTATTGCAGGTTCTTATTGTCACAACCAGAAATAAAGCCGGGCTTACACCAGACTCCAAAGTACTCCTGGGAAGGAAAATAAGCCAGTAATTACATTTTATTTTAATTTTTGTAACACTGACTCCTTTCCTCCTACTTACAATTTTTCAAGAGACTGGCAAAATAAATATTTTTACCTTGGTGCACATAGCACTGTTTTCTGTAAATTGTTTTTTCCTGTTAATTATTTGCAATTCTTACCTCAAAGGAAAGAAAAGGAAAAGTATTCCAAGGAAGCTGAGTAACTTTGGACAAAGTATAGGAGGTTATAGAGAAAGTGTAGCACCCACTATAACTTTCTTCTTCTTTTAAATAGGTATTAACCTCTCCATGATCCTTATTAAATTAGCTGAAGTTTAGAACTAATTTTGCACCTCAGATTTAGACACCCAATTTGCTGATATTAGGAAATCTGATGTAATACCTATTAGAAAATAAACTAGCAACACTGTTAATTTGACCTTGTTTTTAATTAACCCAAGTGTGTTTTGACATCCAAGCCTCCCAGGGCATCACACAATCTAAAGGATGCTGCATAAAAGCTGCTTGCCTTGCATTGCAACTCAGTGCAGATTTGGGAGCTGATCAGTTATTTTTACCCTAAGGCAACATTGATCTGCTTTGCACAAAGTTAGCAGCAATTGCTTAGTGTACTGAAATCATAATGCTTTGTAAAAGCTAATCAATGATGGAACTTGTACAGGCATGTGCTTCTGTTTACTGTGCTTTTGTGAGAATAGCTGTCCTAAAACAATTTCAGAAATGGAAGATTAAAGACAAAAAAAAAAGAAATGGAAATGATCTAATTATTTCCTAGAGAGGAATCTGGTACTGAGGTGGGTAAGCTTCCCCATCCCTGTGAATACCCATATTCCATAAGTCCTCCTTCCTTCTGTACTTGGAGTTTTGTGCCTGAGATCCCTCACTTAGAATGCATTTGCTAATAACTCATTAGTGGTGATTACCCTGTACTAATAACTTTTAACAGGCTTCTTTATTCTTGGTATCCTTTAAACTCTAATCGATATAAAAGGTTCTCTGATCTTGTGGTAACTTTCATTTCTGCCCACCTCCTCTTTAAATGGAGTAATCATTGTACATGCTGCTTTCTTTTCTGTTTTTGAGCTGAGCCTCCTTGCAAATCACAGACTAATTTTTGACTGGCACACTGTGCATGGTTTGCACTGTAAAGAGTTAGAGATTTAGAAGTGTGTATTTGGACTCCTTGGAAGTTAGAAACATGAAAAGAGAATGGGAGAAGAAACTTGAATAACTGAGACTTTGAAGAACTAAAATTTGTGTATTTTAAGTAAATGTTTAAATATAAATTGTAGACCTATAAATATTAGTGTCTGAAATAAAACCCAGGCGATTTCAGGAGAATAGGATTAACTGTGACCTGTTCCCCAATAGAGCAGGGGACTAAAACTCCTTGGTGGCAGGGGAGTATATTTGCAGTTTACTTCCCAGTTTGGCTCAGCTTGGTTTTGTTCCATCTGGGACTGAATTTGGCAGATTTAGGCCAGCACTTTGAGACATGAGTGCTTTGAAATCCAAACCATCTCCTTTTGGTAGATTATTGCTACCTGGGGAAATCAGGGCTGCAGAAGGTGAGCATGGTCCCTCTGCACCAGGTAGGATTAACTAAAAAAACACTTGAGGAGCAGAAAGAGGCTTTTGAACCAAGGACTTGCTCAAAGCACATGCAGCTTCAGGTGGAGCTGCTGCTCAGGAGTGAACTTGTGCCAAGTGCTGAAGCAGTAATAGCAGCTTTGCAGAATGTTTCTGAGGTGATTGCCATTGCCAGGCAAAGTTTCACAGGAGGCACAATCTTCCAGTGGCTGCTTTTTCCCTGGATGGTTGCAGGGTATGCAAGGGCCAACATCCTTCATTTGATGAGGGTGGGATACCTCCCACCTGCCTGGTGTCTTGGGGGAAAAGGTTCCTGACGTGGTTGGGTAGGGATTTCCCCCTTTGTTTTTCCTTCTTACCATCTTCCCTTTAACAACACTCTAAAAAGTGAGAGGTGGTTGAGAATAGGTTGTTAGTGATTTACATTTGTTCTACCTGTTTCTTCCTGTGCCACGTGACTCAGATTTTTCTGTATTTCTTAGCTTCATTTGCTAGTTTGGGATTACAGTTGGGGATGAGGTTAATTAATATGGAGAAGTGATGATGCTCTTTTAGAAAACAAAGGTATTTGACAGCCTTAATGTCTTAGTGCTTCATTGATCAGGGCACTCAGAATGATCAAATTAATTCTTTTTCTTCCCAGAGTAGTGTCACAGACATCTTTTATGAAAAATCCTTTCCTTAGGATTTNGACCCCTGTGAACACCATCACAGATGCAATGACTGGGGGTAGTGCAGAAGAAAGAGGAGGACTGGCAAGTACAAATCTACTGTTCTGTATGTGTATCCTTCTATTTTCAGGGAAAAACCCTGAAATACTTGGGGTTTTAAACTTTTTTGGCATAGCATTATGTACCCAATTTCTCTGAGTATAAGATTGCAGGACCACCCTGGAAACATTCTGGAAGTTTTGCAGTTACCATCCTGATCCTTGCTGATGCTTTGCCTGTTTCTGGCGTTTTGGTTAATATGATGTTCCTGCACTGATCAGTGGAGGGACAGCTCATGCATCTCGTGTTCTGGGTGACTGCTGCTCCCCACCCCTGCCTGTGAGCAGTGGGATGTGATTCCTGCATTCTGCTGCCAGAGGAAGCTGGGCTGAGTTTGGAGAAATCTGTGAGGAGCTCATGGAGAGCTCAGTGCTGCCAGCTGCAGTGCTGGTGAAGGCTGCTGGCAGTTATCATCCAGACAGAACTGATTAAAAATGGACAACTCTTCCTGTTGTTGTACCAGTGGTGTTCTCAGGGTGTGGTTTTGAAACACTTGAACTTGCCAGTTTGGATCAAAAGCTCAAGCTTTTAGTAGAAAGCTTTTAGTTGGGCTTTGTAGGCATCCTTGTAGCACACCACAGGATAAAAACCTGCTAATGTAGCGCTGTGTTGTTCTCTTTCAACTTCCTGCATGGATTAACTGTAGCAAAGAGTAAATAATTTACAGATAATTGTGAACATAAGGAAGTTTTAAAAATTATTTGCATATGCTATTTTATACTGGTAGACTACACTCTGCTGAGAAATGATGTGCAGAGAGAGGATGGACGCTTGCTCTTGGTTCTTCCAGTGGTGCTGTTGACTCATCTGTACAGTTCTGCAATGCACAGAGCACATCAAGTTACTTTTCCTGACAAATTCAGGCTCATATACTGGTAAAACTGATACAGGGATGGAGAGAATTGCATTTTCTTGCATTGCCAAAAAGTGAATTATCCAATTTAAGACAATCTTTGCTTTAATTCATTAAATACCTAATTTCTTGTTGAAGCAATTGTTATTTCTGCTGTTAATTTTTTTTTCTTTGGAAAAGGCTTAGGAGAAGTCTTGAAGGCGTTTGAAGGGTTTGTTCTCTTGGCATAGTGAAAATGGGAGCATGAGTGGTGATGTGGAATCTGCTGCTTTGTAGACTTATTCTCTGTTACATTTGCAGAAATAGCAGGGCTCAGATTTTTGTATTACTCTGTGATTTCACTTGTTGCAAGCTGAACTACAACACACTTTAGAAAGATGATTTAATATAGCAAAAACCACATGCATTTCTTTCCTTTCCCAGTTATTAATCATTTATGTATCTATGAAAGTGGCAGGTTTGCCCTTGGGTTTTGGTCATAGGTCATTATGATTTGCAATCCAGTATAGATTCTGTTGTGGCTTGATACAGGGCAGGAAAAGAGAGCCTGAGGTATGAATAAATCATTCAGCCCACTGTGGTAATGCACAGCAGTTTGTGTCACCACTGCTCTGAAAGGCCAACAGTCTGACTTGCCAGAAGCAGAAAGTTGTAAAGAACACAGCATCCCTGCACTTTGGTCTGCAAAATGTAGCAATGATGACCAAATGTCTGAAAGTTCTTCTTAGAGATAATGAGAGTCTGAAGTTTGGGGAGCCTTTCAGCAGTGGTTCAGCACATACAAATCATCAGTGAAACCAGGAACTAACCGGCAAACTGGACATTTCCTCTGATCAGCTTGACAGAGGCTGTACCTAAAATGTCAAGATTGCTATTGTGTCTACTTCAAAGGAAAAAAAGTGCGCTTGAAAAACCCCACTATCTTATTTATCAGATAACAAGGAGGTAGCATAGAGTTTTCAGAGTGGCATTTTTACCTCTATGATGTCTGTTGGTGCTGCTGAAACAAAGGTGATCACTGGACTTGCTCATTGGAATTAGTTTTGGAAAAAACCCTGGGTTGTAAACTTCTCTGGGTTTTGCTTAGGCCACGTTCTGTTTTAATTAACTTATGCACATTTTCCAAACTCAAGCTATCAGTGCCTCCAGAGCAGAAACTTAGTGTTTTAGACTTGGAGCTTTCAAAGTTGTTTGAAGCAGTGTAGAAGCATCTTTTGTGGTATTTTTCCATTCTCTCCAATATTCAGTGCCTGATCTTATTATTCTGTAAAATGCATGGGAAATATGATTAGTTTTAGTTCAAATACAAAGAAGTAGGTCATGAGCAGACTGTGAAATGTGGATAAAATCCTTTAAATTAAATTGTTTTATTGAAGAAAATTATCTCAGTGCTGCTACGATGGAAAGGCTGAACATGAAAGAGGTGTTTACTGAAAAAATGTATTGATAGCAGTTTATAATTGTGGTAATGAAAATTATTTCAGTATATTCTGCATTGGCTATTGAAATCACAGCATCATTTTTATTTATACAGCAAAACTGATATAAGACAGACCCGTATCCTGAAATCTTTGAAATTACATCTGCTTTAAAATTAGATAATTTTTTAAATCAGCATCCTATCATTTTATTCCAATTAATATCTTTTGCTCTAGATTTTCTCCTTAAAAATGGGAAAACAAACTGTAAAAGCAAAATTATCAATTTCCTACATCTCAAAGTCTTATCTTGCTAAGGCCAGAGGTAAACTCTTTATCCTCCTGCATCAGCTCTTGTGGAGTGTGTTCCCCTGACTGTTCAGTGTGTGACAGTGGTCACAGGAGTTCTTGGATGAGGGAAGAGATGAAAATGTTGACTCCATGTTCAGAAGGCTGATACCTGCTGGACATAGGCAGTTCAGGTTAGCAGAAGAGGACATTGCTGCTGTTTGATAAATGGGGATCCAAAGCCATTTCTGTGAGGGATGGGGATGGTGTTTTGCGCAGTGTGATAGAGGAAACAGCAGCATATCCCTGGCTACAGCTCGTCCTGCCTGATGGATTTTGGACTCTCTGAGTCAGGCTTAGACTTCTTGCAGTGGGCACACACAGAGCCTCGGCTCAGCTGTGGCTTCTGCTTAGGCTCCAAAGAGCCTGCAGAGTAAGGGAGGATAATTCCAGCTGAGGCTGGAGCACAGACAGAGGCTCTGGAGCAGATGTCTCACCCCCAGCCTGCTGTGCTGAGCTGCTGCTCACCCAGGCTCTGTCCAAGTGTCATCTCAGACACAGACAGGCAGCTCCAAATTCACCCACATCCCTACTCAGACAGAGCTGATTTGTGCCACCAGAGTCCATTCCTAACTCACATGGCTCTCCAATCTGTATTTAGCAGTCTTGACTTTTAATGGGTACACTTATCACGTTTTTTTCCATGTGGTAAAATAGCACAGTAAAGCTTACTTAATCTTTAAAATATATTAGGAAGATTAAAAGGTCTGGTCTTGTTGTCATTGCTGTGATTCTGTGCAAAAAAAAAAGGCTTTTTCAGTGGGGAATAGCAGGACTATGAGATAAAATTCAATTTTTATCATCTTTCCTGTATCTAGTTCAATAGTGACCTGATTACCGGGCAACTCTCTGTTGCACCTATGTGAGACACTGAGATTCTGTTGTCTGTTAAAATTATGGTTTGGGTTACCATTAATAGCATTTTTCAGGGAATTTTGATTTTTTTTTTAATTACAAATTACAGTCAAGTAGGTTTTTTTATACAGGATGGTGAAATTCTTGTGCAGTTGATCCTGAAAAACATATTATTATTTTTAACTTATCTTTTTTATTCCACTGAATGACGAAAGCCATTACAATGTCCTTTTATCTATGTTGACTTTAATATATAGAAAAAATCATGCCTAAAAACAAAAAGTGGGAGACTGAAATAATTAG
>WBNQ01028473.1:0-22993 GCA_013401375.1 Spizella passerina | reverse complement strand
ACTGTAATAATCTCTGCCATGTTAATGACAAATTTTTTTACATTGCATTATACAAATAAATTAATTCTATGATAGCTGTTATTCTTCCAAGTGTCTGTAGTATGTACGAGAAACTGCTTCTCACCTTTACACTGTAATGCTGCAGTGCAGCTGCTGAAAAAATCAGAATTATCTTGCCTCCCTGACACTTTTACACAACCGCTGCACCCTCAATGGGTTCAAGCTGACTTGCACAATTGTAATTATTCTTTCACATTAATTACCTAATATGTACTACAGTTGGCTTCTAGGAATAAGTGGCTTAGGCATGAGGCATTGCAACAGAAGTGTAAAGTAATTTTTCTGTAGCTGATATGTGACAGAATAACTGTCTTAAAACTGATTTGTTGCTTGAATCCCAACCCTCCAATTTGGATGCTTTAATTAGAGTTCAACTATTTCTATTTCTCCACAGCAACTGCTTCAGCCTCACTCTCTGGTTGGTGAAATAAACAAAAAACCCAGCCATCAGACAAATCCATTGCAATTTCCAGACCCCTTAATATTCAAGGAAGTGAATTTAAAGAAGATGATACCCTTGTTTCAACATCCTAGTAAATGAATCCTAAGAAAAAAGCTGTGTTCCCAACTGTCTTCCTTCTGCTAGGCACTTGGAAACACTAATTCCCTCTCTCTTCCTTTCTTTGTACCTTCCCCTTTTTCTAAACCCCTGCAAAATGCCTGCAAATGGTCTTCAAAACAGGGTGTCAGGGTTCTGTTGTCATTATTCATTATACCTCTCCAAAATATCATAAAGCTTCTTAGGAATGATGAGATAATGCAGATATTTAGTTTCATGGCATTACTGAAACCTGTAAAATAAACCAGCTGGTTTGGTTTTTGTTTCTGAAAAAATTCCATCTTTTCAGTATTTTCACTCCAAACTGAATTGAACCAATATAATTAATAGAAAGAAGATGTAAAAACAAGGATAAAGACTTAATGATAAGTTACCACAACCATGTCTGAAATAACTTCTGAAAACTTCACCTATTTTTGCAAGATGGCCTCTAATGCAGGGCCTGGACTAAAGTTCTGTGTGTGTGATGGGTAAAACCTTTTTCTCTCTGAAGTAAGACTGACACATAATTCCCTCAGAATTTTAATGCATACTGAAATACCATTGTCCCCTTGGAGTAACCATAGTCACCCATAGACATTTCTGAAAGTGTTACTGAAATGGCTTCAGTTATCATTCCTTGTGAAACAGGACTTGCCTCTGTAGGTCACCAAGAGTTCTTTAAGGTATTCTGGTTTTCCATGTGACTTCACTGGCAGTTGCTGGAGGACTACATACAAAAAATACAATGAAGAAGTGGTTTTCCTTTTATGAACTTGTACTGAATAACAACAAAGAAAAAAAATCTAGGGGAATTTTGGCATTTTTCAAATTTTCTGTAATGCTGTTATCTAATCAATATTTTCCATGGTTCATTACCTCACACCCTCTCCACAATTTACTTCCCCTCCACAATTTCTACAACTCTCATTTTTTTTGTTAGCCAGTGAAACTGAATGTGCTTATGCTCCCCTATGACAGATGTCTTTTTTTTTTTTGTCACTTTTTCCCTGACAGTCGTAATCTATTGCTAAATTATCTGAACTTCATTATTCCACTGTATTAACTCAAAAAGTCTTATGAAGACTATGTAACCTAGGTCTAAAATAGTAGGAGTTCTATAATATACAAATGTGTTTGTATGTTATTAATGAATTGATATAATAGTTATTTATATATACATCTGCAAAATTTATGCAGGGAATTTTCAAAGTTCCTGAGCAATACAAAAATTGCCCAAGAACAAATTGTTAAACTGATAAAAATTTGGTCTATAAAGGAGTTGTAGCATTTCTTTACATGATTTTGTGACTTTATTAATTCCTGTTTAACTTTTTCTTAAAATCCTTATATAACTTGTCTGACAGATTAGTAAATAATGATGCATTTTTAGAATATCAAGAATATTACTTTAATAGATGCAAGATCATTATTTCTAAATGTGTTTTGGTTTAATAAAACATTAATGATGATAATGAACTTCTGTTCTGAATATCATGTTTTTATACAGTATCTGAAATACACTGCAAAACCTAATTAGTAGAGGAGCTGTAATTAGAATTTAGGTTAAGAGAAATTAGTATCTTTTTGCATCTAGAAACAGTTTTAATAGTTGTAAAATAGGAAAATGGGCAGATTTGTGTTCTTACTAGTCACATTTAAAAAAATAATCCTAAGAAATCTTGCAGCTGAGAAGCACAGGTAAATAACCTGTGCTGCCTGCACGTGGGAGGGGAAGGTCCAACCCCAGGTGCCACTGTTGCGGCAGGTGGGTGCTATGCTGAAATGTCAGCTGCTGGTGAACCCCATTCTGTTGGGCCAGAGATTTGTGTTCCTGGGGAGTCCTCAAGCTTGCAAACTTTACAACATGAGCATGGGAGTTTAGCTTCATCTGCTTGTGAGCTGTATATAGCCAGAACTGCATGCTACACTTCAATAATAGTTAATGCAGTGTTTAAAATGACTAGATTTATAGCTCAGAAATCTAAACTAAAAAGAACACTAAGGAAACAATGATATTGGGAAATTAGATAATCAAATTGAAAATATTTGTTTTCTTTTTTGGCTTTATTATTGCAATTCCCTCTAAACAGATTAAAGCCTTCTTGAACTTAAATAGTTATGTTGCTGTATGAATTTACCTGTAATACTTTGGCTGAACGTAGGCTATTGTTAGTAAATATTCAATATTTGACTTACTTTGAACAGATATAGGTAATATATTAATTGGATGAATACAATTGCCAAACCAGGTTTTTGGGATCAATAAAGCTTCATCACTGACTTTTCCTGAATATTTCCACAAGATTTCTGTTGCTACTAATTTGGTCCTCACCTTGAAGATGAACACAAAGTAAATAATCTATTAAGTTTAAATTACCTTCTTGACAAGTATTGATCCTCCATCTGAATAAGACACCTGCTTTTCTAGGATAATAATGTTGAATTCAAACACATTGATAGTAGGAGTAGATTATGATTAATTTTTCAAGTATGACAAATGAAACAAGTCATGCTTGAGGCAAAAGAGCAACTCTGTTATGTCTGAAGGTGTGAGATTTCCTTCAGTTTTTAAAATTTGTTTTGTACTAGAATAGGATGTATGATATAATGTGGAAATTTATAATGCCTGAGTTCTATTTCAAGAAATTTATCACCTAAACTTTTTTCTTGTGTTTTTCATTTTCCAGGTGGAGAACAGCAAAACAGATGAGACACATGACTAGTTAAGGGTCAAAAAGACAAGAATAAAAAGTTCTCTTTGCATTCTTTCAACTATTATAGCCTTCTTTCAAACACGAATATTCTCCATCCCTCTCTTTCTCAGTTTTTTGAATTTTCAGTACCATTAGATTTCTCAGCAGTGACAGAGACACAAAGAAATGATGGGAATTTGGGATCTCAATCATGTACACAAAATTCTGGCACACATTTTCCTGTGACACATAGAGTTCCCACAGCTACTAGGCAAAGCAAATACGAGCATGGTTTTGTCACCTGCTGAGAATAAACCTATCTTCTTTCCTGTCTCTCATTTTCTCATAGCACAGTTTGAAAATGGCTACCAGACAAATGCAATTTTCTTTCTATTGGATAGCTTGTGATGTTATCTGCATTTCAGATGGACAGTCTGGCAAACTGGTAGTTGAAATTGTTACTGGCGTCAATTAATACAATAATGACTGAAGCTCTATTCAGTGTATCTTCCATTAAGTAAAAAGGTGCCACTCTTTCTCAGTAGATCTCAGAGCTTTCCAGCTGCCCCAAAGCTTGCATGAATACAATTAAGTCATGTACTCCTCTATCCCTTAAGAGGACAGGTCTAGGGATTTTATTTTCTTTTTAATACTTGAACTAATGAGGAGAACATTACTAAATCAAAA
Organism: Spizella passerina; assembly: GCA_013401375.1. Classification (NCBI taxonomy): domain Eukaryota; kingdom Metazoa; phylum Chordata; class Aves; order Passeriformes; family Passerellidae; genus Spizella; species Spizella passerina. Next base: position 19,012 of record WBNQ01028473.1, on the reverse strand, counting down.
TTTCACATTCTGTACCCCAGACTAATATTTCACTGACATCCACTTAGACTTGGCTATGCACAGAAGCTAACAAATAAAACTGTGAGTAAATAAGTGTTCGATTAGTTTTGCTTCTGCTGTGCTCAAAATTAATTTCAAAAGAACACAAGACATGGACTTCAATGCCATATGTAATACACCAAGGCTAACAACCCTCCCACACAGGGATTATGCCTGCTACTCATTCCATGAGAAAGTGGATCTTATGCTCAGTTTCTTTACAAAGAGGCTTTTTTAAAATATTCTCTTTTATATTCGTTGTTACATTTACTAGCTACCCTGTACAGGCAAGGCTCTTTACCTGCTTGTTCTGTGCGCTGTACATCTCCAAAAAGGAAGTTTTAAATTCCTTTTTTTTTGGTTGATTTGTTGGTTGATTGGGTTTTTTTGTTAGTTCAAGTTCTAATCAGGTGATTTCTGTGGTGTTTCTGCATTCAGTCCTTGATCCTTCAGGTCCAAAGTCTAGCTATATTTTAGAAAGCAAAGTGTTCATACACCATGCTTATTAATTCCCCGTGCCATCTCCACCTCTCAAACACACAGGCTTCTTGGGGAATCACACCCAAGGCCACTTGAAATATTTGCTTAAGTTCAACTTGTTTGATTAGGCTTTTACTTGATTACTTTCACATATTTGACTAACACACTTGATGGCCTATATATAGACTTTTAGGATGAGTTGCATTCATGTGCAAAGATCCCCTGTGACACGGAAAAAAGGGGTCCTTGAAATGAATAAAGCTAATTTTGCACAACTTCCAGGCAATCCATATTCTTTCTCCCCCCACTCTAAACAAATATAATTGGTTCCCATCCCCTAGCTGGAAGTGGTCCTGGCAGTGTTCTGGAGAGGTGCAGATCACAATGTGGGGTTTAAAATTCATTACTTACATAAATTGAAATATTTTCCAGTCATACATTCATGGAGGCAAACAAGTGTTTATTGTTGTACTGATCGCCACTGAAAATTAATTATATTTATCAAATCTATAGGCAGCAAGTTTTTGTATTTCAGGTAGTTATTACTAAATGTGAAAAATCAGCTGACATTGAACATAGAATAACACAGAATATAAATACTCTATTTACCATCTTCAACTGTCACCCAAGAACATTGAACTCTTATGACAGGTAACAGAGCTATAGCAGAGGTGTATATCTGTATTTTCTTTTCCATGTTGCCAATGGATTATTGATGGATGTCAGTATCCTTCAATTTCACTCAGAAATCTGCATTATGAAAGCTAATGTAGTATTGTTAAATTGTTTTAGTCTTTATTGAAAATTAACATTCAGCATTTAACAGAACATAATATTCTGAAAACTCTCAGTGTAACATGTCAGGCATCCACTATGTTTTAAAATAATGATGGAAAATTGACTTACTTTCCAAGAAGTTTTGTTCTACAAGTAAACTTGAAAATTATCTTAATGAGAACTGATTGATCCAAAATAGTTTTGGAAGAATTTTCAAATTTTTGGGCAAATTTGGATGTTTTTAGCATGACCACATTTGAGAAAAAAACTTAAGTAATATTGAAAAAGTAGTTATTCCTGAACAGCTGTACTTTTAGAATAACTGAACAAATTACAGTTTTTTATCTATATTTTTTCCCCAAAGTGTGCATCTTAGTATTTATTTCAAAATACAAAATTTGGTAGAACAGAGTAACACATTTGTCCTTTGGGCAGCTGTTTTCGTTTGTTGTTTCCCTTTGAACTGGTGAAGCAATGAGTGAATTATGTAACTCATAAAAAAAGCTAATAAACCTTTTATACTACACCAGTGTGTATTCTGCTTAAGCAACATACTGAACAGAAGTGTATTTTAGAAATGCTTTGGGATTTCACTATAAATGCTTTTTATATCCCTCTGGCTATGTTCATTTCTCTAAGAAACACTTATGGAATAGTCGGAGAAAAATAATACATTAGAAGGAAAAAATATGTGAAAATTACCAACATTATTTTTCTATTGCAGTCCCTTCTCTCAAAAAAAAAAAGTCACAACTTTTTAGGTGGTATTTATGGATAATTAAACCATAAGAAAAGTGTTATTTCGTATAAAAAATAGGCCTTGATGTTCTTTCAATTTCATGTGGAGGACTACAATACTGAACTTTAATGGGCCACTGCTTCTGGAGCAGAAATACTCAGCTTGGATAACAGCCTACAGTAATTCTGGAGAGATGATTGCACTTTAAAGAAGCAAATATTTCTTTGGAGTACTTTTTGTCACTTTTTTTGGATTTCTTTTTCCACTCCTTGTCTCCCAGTAAAACAATATTCTGGAAATGATCTGGTGTTTAGAATGACAACAGAAATTTAGGATAATGTGTGCAATGCATGAATATGGTCAACTTTACTCTAGTAAACACAATTAAGTTTGCTGTAAGCAATTATCACAATGTTCCTTTCTGGAACATTTTTAATTGACAAGTTTATCACAGGTGTTATTTCAGAAGGGAGGTATTTGAGAATGGGAAAAGTCTGACAGGAGACCACCATGTGACATATGCAAGGGAGGATTTGAAACCAATAACAAAATTCCATTCTACAGGAATCACACCGGGGGAGGATTTTTTTTTTTTAATAAGTCTGGATGCACTGAATTTGTGAAGGGAAAAAAAGAAAGGAAAAAGTTCTGTGGATAAGAAATTAGGTTTTTATCACTGTTTTAAAATATAGATGTGCAGAAGTAGGCCTGGAGAAGCCAATAACTGATTGTCTATCTAGGTTTCACAGCAGTGTAATTGGTTAATATATTCCTAAGATGTGCAGGAAGGAAAAAAGTTGATGCAGAGCTTTCAAAACGTTTCTGTGAGCTCAGCAACAACAGTCAGCATACTCAAAGGTAATAGAATTTTAAATGGAAAGTAAATACTAATATACTTGCTTAGCATGAAAGAGAGTGACTGCACAACCTCCAAGTTATTCATGTCTATAAAAGTAAGGCCAAAGATTAAAAAGTGGTGTTTTCTCAAACATACTCAAGCATACTCAAAATTTGTTCCACGTTTGAAGCAAAACATGGATAAATATCTTCTTTAGAGGAACGTCTAAAGGACTGATAAACAAATTCAGAATCTTCACATCACAGTGGCACAGTGCAAGCTGAAAGAATGATGTTCAGCTTTCTCTGGAGGGTGAAAGCTCTCTCCAGGTAGAAGAAGAAGCTAAAGAAATCACAATCTGTGTTTTGCATGCTTCATTCCTTTCAGCAGTTGAAACTGAACCCGAACAAGCAGCAGAATTTGGATACAGGGTTAAAATAATATCAAAACAATACTTCTCTACTGTGTACAATGGACAGGCTATAAAATGCTTCCAAGTATCTCTTAAAAAAGTCAGGCCCATAGAAAAAGATGAAAAGCTACAAAGAAACAGTAAAATGCAGGAAGGACTAACAATAGACTCTTAAATGTGTATATGCAATGTTAGACAGACTGCCCTAATCTTTTTCTATACTGAAATTTACGTAGCAACTTGGCCTTCTTCTCCTTACATCCCTTACAAAGGACAATATGCAAACTGGTATTTCAAGTAGTGTTTGCAAATCTCTGCGTATCTCAGCACCCTGATCCTACATCAGGCTCACAACTATCTATGAATCAGTTGCATTCACCCCTTCCAAGCTTTTGTTGTGAAGGAAGTTTAGATATTTGCAGTGCAAGGAAGGCTGTGTGCTCTGTCCATGTTTCTGAATTTCACAAATGGAAAACTAAGGTCCTGGAACCCATGAGATACACATGTGTGCATGAATACACACACTGCTTCTTCTAGGAGCTGCCATGGTGAGGTCAACATTCTCTAAGGTTGTCCTTACCAGAAGCAGTCATGATACAAATATTGGGAAATAAATTTGTGAATGCATTTCCCAAATGTAATCAGCAATCTTGATGAGTGAATTCTTGGTTTCACATTCTCCAGTTATCCTTAATGAAAAACTTAAATGAGCTGGAGACAAAATTGAGGGGGAAATACACCTATTTCTTACTAAGTCCACCAGACAGCATGACTCTTTTCTCCTTCCACCTTCCCCTTGTACACTCCCCACCACAAGTCAGCCAGCTGCCAATCTCTGTGCATGCATCAATCTGTTCAGTCCTCTGTGAATCACTTCAATTCCACTGCAGCACAATGGAGCGCCACACAGAGTTGTCAGCTGCTGCATGACAGCAACACTGCTTTTTAATTGGAGTACTGTAACAAGTCTGCTGCCTTCATGTTTGACATGCAGCTTAAGATTGAGCATGAAAGGTAAATATCTTCCAGAAAATTTATATCTAAAATACGTAGAAACATTCATACTGCTGTCAGTTTTGGTATCTGTTAATATTCTAAATTCTTCTAAATGATCACCATAAATCCTTTAACTAATTTTTAAATAGCACTGAGATGATTTTAAGTGTTTGGATAACAGCAGTTTGAACAGCAAGGGAAATGCTTGCTCATATTGTTTGGTTCTTTATTAAACCATGGATTACTACATTTTCCTACAATGAGATAACCCCTTAACAATCTTCCTTAAAAAACAAAGAAACAAGTTAATTATTTTATCAGTCTTAACACTTATTCTTTCAGTTCACTCTCCCTTAGCTACACACTGCATTCATGGACAAGTGCTTCATTCAAGGGCATGATGGTGCACTACTCAACAATACCTATTCCATTATTTGTTCACTAAGTGCTAACTTGGAAAATGAAATGTGAAGGACTGTAGCTTTCAACCTTTAACAGTTTCGCCTGAGATATTTTATCTTAGGTTGTTTTGTTATTCTTTTCAATATTTTCAGTGCAAACCATTTTTTGCATGTTAAATTATTTAGGATGGGATTTTTCAAGGTGTAAAAGCTCAAATCTCTCCCCAGTATGCCTGTTTCATTTACTGTCCTGAAGACTCTCTGGTGCACCTCTTGAGGATTGTTCTCCTTGTATCTCTCTTCCTCATGTCAGCCGCAGGGGCCACAAGCCCATGCCCCAGTGGCAATGAAGCAGGGCCAATGCCCAGGGAGGGGTGGCACACCTGGGGCTGGGAGTGCCTGGTGCCTCCTGGCTGCCCTGCTGCTGGCACTGGTACCATCCACACCTGGGAAACTTTGCTCTGGAGGGTCCCACTGCTCCTGATCCTGGGGAGGCCTGGATCCACTGTGCCCTGAGAGCTGCTGCTTTCTCTGGTGGGTTCTTCCCTTCTGTGTTTTGAACACAATTACACTGCTTTTATTTTGTTTGTTTTTTTTTTTTTTTTTCTCTACCTTATTTAAACGGATAATACTGCAACTCTGAGCAGAGCAGGGGAAATTGTTTTCCCATGGTGGAAGTGTTCTGGGCTCACCTCTGCTTTATATTGCATCTACTAGGCAGTCAATTAAAAAATAGCAATGCCAAAATATATGACCTCGGGATTCATCTTAAAATATCACAACAGTTCCCTGAAAATTGCAGGCTGCTGGGCTTTCCCATAACCCCTTTAATTTAATGGCTGCTCTGTACCAAGCAGTGAAACAGCCTTTTATTTATCTATACATTCAGTCCATACTAAACTGTGATTCTCCAAACAACCATAAATAGATTGAGATTTTATTCCTTGTTAGATGAGAAAATCTGTACCTATTTCAAGAAATTTAGTCATAAGTTATTGTGTGGGTAGTCCACTAGGGAAGAACAGGGCTGCTGCACAGCATCGAGATGTTTCACGTGGAGCTGAGTTAGAAAGAGTTATTCCTGCCCTTAAACCCAAAATACACAGTGTCTTCAAAGCATTAATTAAAAGCAGCTGAAGGAACAGATAAAGACACAAAGGCCCATCGGAAGAGGGTTTTATAATAACTGAACATGAACAACCTATTTTCTTTTCTGCTTAAACAGGCTCTTACATCTGAACAGCCAGATCAAAAGCCAACTGACTGAGTGCCAGTTCAACAGCTTTAGAGGGTTCTGCCATCTGTGGATGAGAGGCTGTCAGCGTTTTTAATCTCAGAGCATGGGCTGGGAAGGCAATACATCCCCTAATGGCAGCTACACTGGAATGACTTGTGGCTTCCTCCTCCTACAGCAAAGTGGAATTATGAATCTGAACAACAGGCTATAAAGTATTTTATTATGTGGTCATAAGTGTCACTTTCTATGAGGAACAGAGTGGTAATTTAGTGTGTTAAATTATCACTTAGTGAAATCACATGTAACAATGAGCTCTGAACTAACCTTAATTGAAATGGTCTCAAACTATTCAGTGCTTTAGTGCAGGTCTGTTTGTGTATGTGCATACACTTGTGAAATATTGATGCCTGAACTACATTCATGTCTGGACAGCAAAGAAACCTTGGTCTTGTTGATGCCTATGGCGTCAGAATCCCAACTTTTCCTGACAAATAAGATAAAAACAGAAAAAGGAAATCCAAGTATTAAGACATATTTAAGGCATTAAGAAATTTATAAAATCTAAAATTAATAAAGAATATCCCCTCACTGAAAACCCTAAAATTTTACCTAGAAAAGTATACGTAAATCCCAATGGACTGTTACATACAGTAAAATCAATCCTTATATTTGAGTTCTGAGGACAAGATAAAAATCAAAGCCAAGACCTCATTACATAAGAGTTATCATCTTTCTATCTGTTAAAAAAATTGCTGGAAAATAAATTCTTGATCACATAAGTTAAATTTTTTCTAATGGTGTATTAATAAAAGAAAACATTAGAAGAAAAGCAAGCCATTAACTATATACTTGAAATACCAGTGATCGCTTCCAATTCTATTATTGAAGAAATTATGCTTTTATGTATCATTTTTTTTTATTCCCTTGTTCTTTCCATCAGTAAATACCCAGCTGGTCATTAGCTGTTGGTAAGTACAACTTTGAAGAGTCTTTAAATTTGCTCTTAATTTTCTGATTACGTCTGACTTTTTACTAAGACCATATGAAAATCACTATTAAAAAACCTTAACATTTGGAATAAAAAAGAGAATAAAAGATAGCTTCCTGAACAGGAATGGTTAAATGGTGGAGAATGAACGTGTGTCTATCATAAGTGAGCTCAACTCGTTTAATAAGATAGATGTTGAGAAATAAAGTAGAAACTGGAAGTGTTATTAGGACAAAAATGAAGAGTCAAAAAATGCTGACAGAAGAATAAAATGGTGCACACCTGTCTAACACAAGTAACAAGAAATCATTTCTGTTCCTGTGTGTATCATCAAAATGCTTTGTAAATCATAACCTCTGTACAGCAGGTTTTCCATCTGCAAAAGGCTGGTACATCCTTTGAACATTTGTTTGGTGCTTTGAGACATGTGAATGCGACATAAATGGGACGTATTAGTGTGGCTTGCACTGCAGTAGTAACTGAGATTTTACAAATCACATTGGAAGTGTCACAGGCATAGGGATAACTGTGCCATCTATTGCTTTTCCCCTCTGTGGTTTACTAAATCAGTCAGTCCAAGGATAATATTTAGAAATCAGAATATAGCACTAGCTGAATGTCCCCACCAAAACCTAAAAAATATTGAATATATACATATATTGAAAAAAAAAATCCATTGATTTATTAAAATGCATTGTAATAAATTCCCAGATCCAGCCAAGATATAATATTTTTTTAATTACTTTGAATACCTATTTTATTATTCCTTTTAGAGTTTATATTTATATATTTCCATATGTAAGAATCACAAATAATATTTTAATATATTTTTCTCATACACATATATGTAAAATTCTGAAAAGAGAAATTCTGCTTATCTCTTTGCAAACAGTCATACCAGTAATACAGACACAAATGTATTTAGGATATCTTCTCTTGGCAGTGACACCAAATTTGAATGTCATTGTATGTAACTGTAAACAAAACAAAATAAATCAAACCACCCCCACAAACAACAAAAAATCTCAAACCAAAATAAGAAATTTCTACGCTGAGAAAACCTCCTAATCTTCCAAACTAAGAAAAACTAAAAGGTTGAAAAGGTGATGGAAATATGAGTGGATATCAGAATAACATTAGTATCAACAAGCTCTTCTGTTCCTTTATTTTCCTTTTCCCTTCTTAGTACCTCTCATTCTTTTCTCTATTTCCTGTGACTTAATCCCTTCCCTCAAAAAATTACTCTTCATACTTCTCGTTCTCTAGATCTCCTATATCTCTATTTCCCCTTCTTTCAAATGTAAGGACGGCTGTTTTCTTTTTTTTTCTTAGATTTTACTAAAACTACAGTCTCTATGGCTCCCTAATTTCTCTCCTCTCCCAGAAAATTTTAGCTTTTATTCCCATGTACCGGTATTGGTATTCAAGCACTAGTGTTAATATCAAATATTTGGTTTATTATCTATAATTCAGAGTGGCCCTGTCCATTTCTAGTTTAAACCAATGAAACTTTGATGGTATCTGTCATAGAAATTGATTAGGAAGGAAAATGCATCAGCCAGCTGTTGTCTCCTGGCTTTGGTGTTCCTGCATGCATCACTTCTTATCATTCGAAGCTAGTCAGAAAATTTCTTGAGGGCTCAAATTTTTATCATTTTGTTAGAAGACTGCTACCAATCAATCACTAAAGTCAAGCCTCTACTTTAAAGACAGGTTGGTTGAGGATTTAACTTAGACATGACCTATTCTGTCTCTGCTGCAGCCAGGAATGTCTACTAAATAGATCAGAGAAAGAAAACAAAACCACAGTAAAATGAGAACACCATTCAATTAATATTACAAACTCATAATAGAGTAAATATATTTTTCTTTATTTGAGGCAGACATTGGATAAAATGCCTAATGATATTAAAACATTTTAAATCATATTTGGATGTGTGTATCCTTGTCCTGAAAAATAGTCTAGGATAACAAAAAGAGAACCAATTGTTCTAAGGCCACTCTAAAAACACATGATAAGTAGCTCCTAATGAGCTCACATTGTTTCCTGGCTGCATGTATTCACAGAGATTGCTTCTACAAACACATATATCTACTGTTTCCAGGAAGAGATATCATGCTAGTATTAATAAACAAAAAACCCAAACAAACAAGCAAATTCCTGATAAGATTCATGGCCTGATGGATTAACAAAACCTAGCCCAGAGTCACAGCATGTATCTTCCTATAAAAAGGCAGAAATACTAAGCTTTTGGTTTTCTCTGAGTGTTGCTAGGGTATCTGTGTAGCATGTATAGACATTTTGATCATGGCCAAATATTGTGGCAACACCACAGATTTCCAGAAATCAGTCTTTGGAAAATGCCCAACCTCAATAATTCATACTGGGCAGGTTCCCACATCATCAGCTCAAGCATATCCTTGCTCACAGTCCTGGTGAAAGAGCTCTGTGCAGTTTGATTTGTTCTCTTTCTGCCAGAGATTCCCCTCTGACACTTTGGGCTGTGTGACTCCAGCCCCATAGCTGAAGAGAAGCATCATGTGGCTGCTATCCCAGGCTCTTTTAAAATTTTGTTTCATTTGAAGAGCTAAGAAAAGGAATTGAGCATTGTTGGTGCTCAGAACTGCCCCATTTGAGAAGAATGCAAATCACACGGGGCAGAGAAGCACATTGCCTACGTCAAACAAACCAACTGTGCTGTTCACCCAGGGAGGAAAAAATGGGATATGAATAATACCCCATCTCAGTGAAGCTGGGTAATAATGAAACTCATATCCACAAAAACTCATTCTGCTGTTAGGAACAAGCTGGCCTGAGAGCAGGCACATGGAAGAAGAGAAAGGACTTCAAGAATTGACAACAAAATCGAAAACATAAATAAAGAAGAAAACAAACAAATGAGCACACCACAGGAACCTCAGCACTGTCTACAGTACACTGATAACTATTTGAGAGCATGTAGCTACTCTGGTGACTATTAATTCTGTCAAGAAAAAGGGAGCAACCAGTGTAAGTAAATTAAATTGAAGGAAATGGATGCATGCTCCAAATAGTGTAATTTGTCCAAAAGACTTTTCAAAAACATTAATGAAGATTTTCTGCTGGGTAAACTGGTATAATTGTGCTGCACTGTATATTGATTATACAAGAGAAGAAATCTAAGCAAAGATTTCATGCTGTTAATACCTTATCAAGCTGGGCTAAATGTTGGTTCTTGGACTATTCATATTGGAAACTGAAGTACTGATGCCATTTTTTATGCTTAGTTTCTTATTTTTTATTATTAATTTAGAACAGCAGTTAGATATCATCTGTAAACATCATCTGTGTTGCTGGTTGTTTTTATAAACAAAATTATATATCATTGTCAAGATATAGCCTTCAAACCTAGAGAGAGACACTTAAGTTGTGTAAAATCATTAGAACTTCCATGGTAAATGGAAAAAAATACTCCTCCCCTCACTAAAAAAAACATATTCCAAGCAAGTAAAAAAAAAACCTCAAGTATTTGGAGTGATTCAGTTCTAAAACAGAGGTCAGCACTTATAGTTTGAAATAGTTTTATTTTTTATTTGTTTGAAGGTGGTTAGTTCTGCTGGAATGCTGTGATTTTATACTATAAGATCAGGAAAAGAGAAATGACTGAGTGTGTTTAGAATGAAGAGGTTTGTGATCAGTGGGTGAATTGCAATCTTCAGACTGGTTAGCAACCACTGCATCTGCACTCAAACAAGGTGGAAGACATGTATGTTTATTCCACCTAGATGTTTAAGTGACAGAACACAAAATCTGGTGTAAGACTTCCTATACTTAGACGTGCCAGTGAGTCAATAAAATTCAGGATGACAGTTGTTTCTCCCTAGTCAAGTGCCAGATACATTGGTTTAACAAGAGGATACCATGTCTTCAAGGAAATACAATAATTTTTATTATAATATTATTGCCCTCAGAAAATTAAAATCTGTCTTTCTGGGGCAAGATTTTCACTTTCAGGTGGAAATCAGCTTCAAAATTAAGACATTCCATTGAGATGAAATATTATGCTAATGAAGGCTCTCTGACAGGAAGGACCTAAGAAATCAACTTGTCTGGACAGAAGAGAATCTGGATCTGAATGAAACATCTCCTTATCCAACAGTGAGAATGTGTAGATTAAGAAATTTTTCTCTTTCATTTTCTCACTCATTTACAAAGATGCCAATAATGTATGTGGTGCTACTGCCATAAAAGTTATGTGCATGATATCTTAACTTAAGGTAAGCATTTATAATAGTAAAGTTTTCCTTACCAAACACAGTAGCAAATTCAGAAATTAAGTATAGGAAGCTTAAATACCCAGGTCTCCAGCATATTTCTTCATTCATTCTACAGTGTAGAATGTACAGTGTAACCTTAGCTCAGGTACAGGGTCCAGAGGAGGAACTAATATTAAAGTTACTTACCAGGTAAGTGTCTTCTGGTAAAATATAACATCCAGAAGGACTCTTTAGCATACAGGAGAATATCAAAGTGTAAACCTGAGATGCTAGGACTGCCAAGATATGTGCAAACTGTGCCTCCATATCTCTGGACCGCCTTAGTCTATGTGCCAACACAAAAAACACAATGAAAAAAAACACAGCAAAATTCTGCTGCTTTCCCCAATGCATTGCAGGCATTTTGCAGATCACCATTAGAATTTTTTTCGCAAACTATTGTTTGGTCCAGGTTGGTCATGAATAACATACGGCATGAATAACAGTCTGTCAAGCATGATATTGCGGTCAATATCACAAATCAAGCTGCTTAATTTCTGCTGGCTCTCATAAGATGGAGTAGATCCCTCAGTGAATGAATAATAAAAGTTTACCTGTGACTACTCCAGTCAGCTACTTGATAGGTGCATTGTATATGAGATTTTTAGCTTAAAATATAAGCTCTTAAGCAGTTCTGTCTATTACAGAATTAGATTATCACAGAATATTCTCATCATATTGGATGCACCATCAAGTCCAACTTGTGATCCTGTACAGGACCACCCCAAGAGTTACACCATGTGCCTGAGAGCATTGTCCAGACACTGGGGAGCCTGTTCCAATTCCTCAGCCCTCTCTGGGTGAAGAGACTTTTACTAATGTCCAACTTGAACCTCCCCTGACACAGCTTCAGGACATTCTCTTGAATCCTGGAATTGGTCAAAACAGAGAAAATATCAGTGTTTGCCACTCCTCTTCCCCTCAAAAGGAAGTTGTAGGCTGCAATGGGGTCTCTCCTCCAGGCTGAACAGAGCAAGTGACATCAGCCCCTTCTCATATGGCTTCACTTCAAGGCCTTTTGCCTTCTTTGTTGCCCTCCTTTGGACACTCTCTAATGACACAATGTCATTCTTGAGTTGTGGTGTCCAAAACTGGCCCCAGCACTGGAGGTGAGGCCGCCTCAGTGCAGAGCAGAGCAGGACAATCCCTTCCCTTGCCCAGCTGGCCATGCTGAGCCTGATGCCCCCAGGACACCACTGGCTCTCCAGGGCACTGCTGACTCATGTTCCACTTGCCACCAACCAGAACCCCCAGGTCCCTTTCTGTGGCTCTGCTTTCCAGCATCTCATTGCCCAGTCTGTCCGTGCATCCAGGGCTGCCCCATCCCAGCTGCAGAATCCGGCACTAGCACTTGTTCATCTTCATACGGTTGGTGATTGCCCAGCCCTGTGACTTATCAAGGTCTCTCTGCAGGGTCTTCAAGGGAGTCAACAGCTCCTCCCAATTTTGTATCATCCGTGATCTTATTATCCCTTAGAGTCCTGCATCCAAACTGTTTATTAACATGTTGAAGAGCACTGACTCTAAGATACGACTCTGTGGAACCCAAGTGCTGACCAGTTGCCAGCTGATATTCTGAAGGTTCAGCTCAGATAACAACCAAACTGTGGGTACCTTGCAGTTTCCTGTTTCTTCTTCAGGCACTGTAACTGAATGATTACCAAGCAGAGAAAATTCAAAGGTCCTCCAATTTGTTATTTCTGAAGCATGAATTTAGTAGCTGCTGCCTTATTAACATTTTCCTTATAATATTCCATATAATTCAGCCATAGAAAGGGTTTTAATAAACAGCTAGATTGGAGCTGACACACAACTTGAACAGACCGCAGCAGCCAAACATAAACAGGTACAAGTCAAATAAAAAGAAAAAAGTGATGGATGGTAATTTAAATTAGCTGTGGAAAAGGAACAGGCTTTGTGATGGACTTGACTAACAACATCAGAAGAAAGCACAGTGAATTACTTTCTTATTAGTTAGACCCTAAGACAATTTCAGCAAAGAAATGACCAGTGGCAGAAAACTGCACTTTGATTATTAAATGCAGTTAAAACAAAAGTTCCAAGATTGATTGTTAAAATACAATAAAGTTCTAAATATTTTGGAACTTAGCTTGAAGATCTTCTTATTACAAAGCGATCCAGGAGAAACAGCAGAGAAGAGGTGTAGAGGAAGCAGAAGAGAATGAAAAGGTAACAATTAAAAATCATGCAGCAGATATGGACAGAGAAGCAATACAGAGGAAGGAAACATGACAGGATGCAATTTTATTAAGTTACAATAAAACTGAGCAGACATGGTGTTAACCAAAAATGTAAAAGTAAATGAATAATGATTGTAGAGTATAACAAAAAATGGTAACTGCATGCGAGTTTTGCAGGTGAATACCCCCTAAACTGATCAGTGCTGAAACATGGGAATGCAGAACTCAAACAGTTTTCCATACCAAAAATATACCCTTTACCTTTATTCTCAAGGTGCGCTAGAATAGATTATGTAGAATACTATTAACTATAACTTCCTTGATGATTCTTTAAGTAGAGGCTAGAGAGTACATATGTACCGAGTGGTAGTAACAAAAAGGATATAATTTGCCAAAAGAATAGCTCTATTCTTTTGGCAAATTATATCCTTTTTGAATTTTCATTTTGTAAACAAAGTATTTGTTTGTTATTCTACTTAGTTTGTACTTTCTAGAAGAATGGATCATGAATCCTTCTCAGATTCTGGTCCAAAAAGATAGGGAATACAACAATAGCATGTGGAAGGGGAGAAGACTTTTAAAGACATGAAGGAAAATATTTGGAAACTTGAAACTTACTAGGAGCAATCAATTACTTAAGTTCATTCCATACTGCTAAGAAGGTTTAGAGTTTGTACTCTACTTTTATTCTGAACATTACTCATCTAGACAAAACTGAAATACCAGTCTTCTTGCACAAGCTGTGTCCTGATTACTGAAAAGCAATCTCACATCAAGGGATACAGCAAGCTAGGACACAGTGATTCCTCTCCCTGCAGGAGATGAAGTCCATTGCCAAGACACTTCAGAACAGCAGGCTGAGGCCTGTGAATGCAATAGGACATGCAGAGGAAGCGGATGCCTGAGATGAGAGAAAAGAGACACATTATGCTGATGAAGGCTGTCTGGCAGAAAGGCTGTATCAGATTTAAAATAATGCATAAGGTTACTCACAAAGAGGAAGCTTTGACTGCCAGCTTGTCAGGAGAGAACAGCAAACCTCTGAATGAGAGGTTTTCTAATCCAACAGGGAGCCAGTGTTGAATTGTACTGGCAGGGTAAGGCTATGCAAAACAGGGATGCAGTGATAGGGTAGACTGGACAAAAAAATCAGTGGTAAGGATTGAGAGAAAAATGAAAGTACATCTGAGCAAAACCGAAAAAATATTGAAAAAAAATTGTTATGTGTAATGTGTCTAATATTACTGTAAAAACCCATCCACAATTTGCAAGGCTCATAGAAACGCCTGCTGAGAATCTTCCATTGGAAAATACTACTGATATTAAGAATCCTCAGCTGTGGCGGAGGAAAACTTGTAATAAAAAAAAATGAATAAAAGGCAGAAAAAAAACGTGATCCAGAAACTTGTGTTAAAAAAACTTCCTTGTCTGACCATTGTGGAGTCACTCTGGCAATGACACTGGAATCACCAAACTGTCACTGGTGGCACCAAAGCCACATAGCAGCGGGCAGCCCGGGTGAGCTCCTCGGCAGTCCCTGCACATCCCACTCTCACTCAGACCAGGTTTCCCAGAGCAGAGTCTGACACCTCTAAATCCTTAAATTCAGTCATAGCACTACAACTGCAGAACAATTCGAGCCGAGGGCCCCGAGGAGGGACCGGAGCAAAGGAATCCCTGGGCTTATTACCCCT
Organism: Spizella passerina; assembly: GCA_013401375.1. Lineage (NCBI taxonomy): Eukaryota > Metazoa > Chordata > Aves > Passeriformes > Passerellidae > Spizella > Spizella passerina. The sequence continues at coordinate 3,914 of WBNQ01028473.1, read as the reverse complement.
GACACTCTGTGCACTCCATGGTCTGGGGCTCCCACCTGAGCCATGCGCTCCTGCTGTGTCTCTGAGTGTCCGGTCACCTGGCTGGGACACTCTCCTTTGTTATGTAAAGTGTCCCCTGCCTCTGGCCTGGGGCTTCTCACTTCCCTCCGCTCTCAGGCTGCAGCTTGCACTGCAGCTGCACACCAAAAGCATTCCTCAGCACTTGCTTCAGCTTCACTCGCAGCTTCAAACACTCAGCTGAGGTTTTATGTTTCGAATCCTACAGCTATCCCGCAGCAATGCTGCCTGCAGCATTCTGACAGAATGCAAATTTATAGCAGTGGAGGCAGCTGTGGTGGCCCAGTCACACCTAAGAAGCCAGCAGGTTTCAGATCCACAAATAAAAGCAAACAGATGTTACAGCCTTGCCCATTACTGGGGCATCAATGTACTGCACTGAGATAATGCTCATCAAGGTGTTCATACAGGGTAATACATAATGAAAACTCTTATTAATAAGTAGGTTTTAAATGTTCACATGAAAAAAAAAGTTTTCAACACAGAAATATCCCAATCCAGGGCCCTTGAAGTCAATGGCAGCTTGAACTGGACTGTATACTAAAAAAAAAGATATACAGAATTTTTATTTTCTTCAATGATTCATTTTATGAATAAATAAATGCCTTTTAAAATAAACTGTGATTGTTAACTGCCAATTTAGTTGCTGGTCCAGAAATAAGAAAATTTGGATAAGACTTAGTCATGGCTAGATTTTCAGGTTGAGCACAAATATGTAGATAAACATGTAAACTACAGGCAAGCAGACACCATGATTCAGGGCCACCAGTAATTACACCAAGATTGAAGTGTTAAATCTTTCTTAGCATACTATACTGAGAAATCAGAGGGTTTGGGTTGTTTGGGTTTTTTTTCTTTATGAACAAGACATAAAAATTAATGGTTGATCAATGGCAAAAAACGGAGTGATGCTGTTGGTGTTCAAAACATAAGTGTTCTCCCTAAATGTCTCTTGCCATATCACTTTGTCCAGAGCTCATAAATTAAATGTATACAACTTTCTATCAACATTCTCAAATATCAGCAGGTATTAGATAAATTTCATGTTAGAGTATTTCTGTTAATTTGTGTGTTCAATGTTTAACAATTTAAATCCTTGGGATTACATTTCTAAAAGATTAATAAAGCCAAGTGCTCGCTCTGTTGCTTTTTAAAAATAGATTAGACAAAGAAAAAAACCAAAGAAAATTTTATAGAGATGCTGCTTTGCTACTGTACCATTAGCAAAAAGTGTTAGGAATTTACAAAACATCTGAGTTTAAGAATATGAAATGACTTCCACAGAGAAAATTATTTGAAATATCAAGTGAGGAAAATACAATAAAAAACAAATCTGCACTCACACAGCAGCAGTGTGAGAGGCAATCTGGCAATGTGTCAAGGTAGATACTGCTTTTTTTTCATTTTAGAACTCAAACTTATCATTATAGCCTCAGTTTGGACACATGGCTCAGTTCCAAGAAAATTCATAAAGCCAAATCCCTTGCAGAGGTTTTCACATGATCACTAAAGAAGGATCTCTGGCAAGCTGATAATATTTAGCTGAACTTTTCCAAAACACCATTCATGATAACCACTCTCAGACTTGTAATCTCCCAGCCTCCAAGGTTAACTGCCTCCCTAAGATGGAGCTGGTTTCTTCCATCATCTGCAAAACACCTTCATATCATCCTCTCCACTAATATCTCACAGCTTTCTACAACATATCCTGCCCTAGGTACTTCAGATAGCAAGACTAATATTTATAGCTTATGCTCAGGGATATCATTCATTCTCTTCTACCAACAACTTTACTTTCAATAATGAAAATGACTTCTAGATAACAAGCACAAAACCATGCCAGTTTTTTTTTTTTTTTAATATGGCATCCTGAAGAGTTTTTAAACAGTTCTCACACTGCTGCCTACCTGAGACATACACCAGAACCTGCACTGGAAAATTAATACTTCCAACAGCCTTGTCACTAAATTTGTCTTTTCAAACAACCTCTCCAGAGTCTGATGCACACTGAATGAATCCAGATTGTGCCTCAAGTCATAATTTAAACTTGCCAAAGACCTCCAACCACCACAAAAATAATCCCTGCAGCAGATGCATCAAAACCCTCAGATTCTTTACCTCAGTTTCTTGAAGAATGCTTCTATATTTCACCCAGTGTACTCAGTGCCATCACTAAAATTAAGTGTGTGGAAATAAACAACCATTATACACCAAAATAAACTCACACCGTCAATCAATAAAGGACAGAATGATCCAGCTACCAGTAGGGGAAGAATATTTCTGAGAAAATACTTTCTTGATCATCTCAGTCTACATCTTCACAACATGAACTTTATAAGTATGTTCATAATTATACAAGACAGCAAAAATCATCAATTCTATAGGAATACTGGTTCTAGGATGTAAGTAACCACTTCACCCACAAATAGACACATAAATATGTTCATGAACAATGTGCAATGCACCGAAATTTCAGCTGATTTGTTCTCCCTGTCTTTGGCAGAGAGCTACCTTACCACCCCTTCCATGTTAAGATCCCTTTTTCTCAAATGATTTTGCTGATATAATATCTAATTAAATCTAAAACTGTCTCTAAATCTAAAACTGGCTCTAAATCTAAAACTGTTCTCAAATTGTATTTATTATTAAAGTATGCTTTTTAGCCTTCAGTCCTGAAAGATCTACATGCCTAAATGATTTGCTTCATATATTGTATCATCCACTTAAAAATTTTGGCTGGTTGGAACAACGAATGTCCTCTCAAAAGCTTTTCAATTTTAAATGATCCTTATCAAAACTGAAGATAGAATCTCTTATAACTGTCATATTTTAGGAGTCTGAGTAGACTGTGCTCATTTTTTATCTGATCTGTTTCAGTATCTCATTCCCTCTTTGCAGTAGAAGTACACTGAGCAGTACTGTGCCTGAAATACATGGATGATTAACCATCCCAACAAAGTTTTTGAAATAAAAAAGAAGTTAACGTCATTATCGAAACTGACTTCCTGTTAACAGATGGCACAGTGCGTTCTATGCTCATTTCTGAAAAATAAAGATATTTTTGTTTGAGTTAAACTATATTTTTAGATACCTGTCTTGCGATGAGTTTTGTCTATATCATATAACTATGGCTACTTAAAAATTGGGCATGTAATCTAAATTAGTCATGAAAGCTCCACCCTGGCTTCTGTGGGCTCTACATTCCCTGGCCTTACAGACTCCTTCAGAAGGTGATTCATCCCATTCTGAAATAAGTGTCTAAGACAGGTGGGACAGATTGCTCCCACAAGACTGATTGTCAACCAACCCCCTTGGAAACTTCTTTGAGTCATTGGTTACAACCTCACATCACAAATACTTAATTGTATTGCTGATCTGAATACTCTAGTGTCAGATTCATGACCTTTACCAGCTTAATTTTTCTTTAAATTTAATTTGGAATATAATTCTATGCAATATGTTGATAACACCATCTTTTTTCTTCTGTTTGTGTCCAACCCTTTGCTGCACTTGGGTATAAGACGAGTACTCTCATTTTGATGTCTGGAAAGTTTCGCTTTCAAGTTTTACTTTCAATCACTTTCAAATTGAGTTCATACATTCAATAAAGTATTTCATTTTCTTAATTAAGAACAGAGACGATATGTATATTCACTAATTAATCAATTAAAAATCTTTAGAAATCTTTGTACAATTCTCAGCTAATCGAAACTTTAAAAAAAAAAATTGCTAGTTCCTTTATTAGGTAATAGCTTTATCCCAGCTGTTTTCCAGTCTTTGCAGACTAGACTTTATAAAATTAGTGGAAGTTTGTCCAAATGTTTTTATGGTACTTCATCCCTGCTGGAAGGATGTTG